>OVAQ01002937.1:0-11147 GCA_900406345.1 Erysimum cheiri | reverse complement strand
GTTTATGTCCAATTACCATCTGTCCATGATAACATCCCTATCTGCAATATTCAAGGTTATTTCAACTTCATTGATCTTTGTGATCTTCTTTTCCTTAGCTATGGAAATGTTTTAAACATTCTGAGATCTTTCAGCCTTGGTCACAGGCTCAAAACCCTTGCTCTTCTCTGAAGACCCATTAGGCAACTTGGTTTTCAGGTTGGTTTTGAGGTATAGTTTCAGTTCACTTAAACTTAAACGGATCAAAATTGGACTAAACTCGTTTTAAGGACTTCCCATGAAATTTAGCTCAATAACTTAATGATCTAACGCCTAAGCACGACCATAACAATTTACTACACAAATTTTTCGACTAAACACATTCAACAAAAAAATCTTGATTTTACTACACAAACTAACACAATCAAGTTTTATACCACACAAACCGATGACTTGAGACGATTCTTGGTTAGTCCTTAAAAACCCCTAAAAACTCATATACACAAAGTTAGCTGATATTTTCACCATTAGAATTTACAAAGGTGATGTATCTCTCTACGTCTCCTTAAAACAGTAACTCAATAATTTTCTTTTTGTTTTGAACTTTTGCTTTTCTTTTTTCCTATGGTTAGAGATTTTGATGTGTTATGGTCGCAGTTTTAAAAAGTAGTATTGAAATATATAACTTGTAATTTCAGTAGTACCTAGGCAAATTTATTGGTCACTAAGGCGGTGATAATATAGACTAATGCAGAACCTGCTAGGGAATTTGTTTTTTTTGTTAAGAGTTTCCCAAATTCAATCAGTCTGTTCGAGGAAATCAAAGGTTAACATAATGTCATAAATCAATACTGTAGACTCTATAATATCTGAAAAGCTTGGACATCTCATAATATGATTGAATCTTTTGCTAGGTTTTTTCATTTCTAAATCTTCGCTGTAGAGGAGTGGTTCCACGTTCAACTGCAAGAGCTGGTGTATCACAAGGGAGACCATCGTCCATCAGTTTTTGTGCAAGAGAAGGTAATGTTCCCAAACCCATAAACAACAAGTGTCGTATCCGGGTCAGCTGCGTTCTCTGCGACAAACAAAGGGTCGGTCCCTCCTTTCCGAGAATGACCCGTGAGAAACCTCACACTAGTTGCAACACCTTGATGTGTTAATGTTATCCCCAACTCTGCTGCTATCACCGACGCCGCTGTAATCCCTGCAATCATAATAGCAAACTTTCCGGTAAGATAAAGTTTCAGCATAACAAAAGAGCTCTTTCCGAAGAACCTCCACACAAACTAACTCAGTCACCATGTGATTGTGCTAGAGAATTGCAACTCAAACCAAATATATCCGAAATAAAAAACCAGCTGCTTAGAGAATCATTATCTAATATGGATAATTGGAATAGAGTGACAAGAATAACAACATTACCGGGGATAACTTGAACTCGAATCCCTTGCTGTTGCAGAAAGTCCATTTCTTCCCCGCCCCGTCCGAAAACACGAAACATCAAATTAAAATCGCTTTAAGGAAAGGACAAGGAGTATGAGAAGCTTAAAGAAGCTTACCAGAGGATCTCCACGGCTCCACTTTAAGCCTCAAAACAGTGGCACCAGCTTCAGCAAAACTTACGAGTAGTTCATGAATCTCTTCCTGCAACAACATCAAGAGACTTATTGCTCTGGCTAAGCAACCAATTCATTCATAAACGATGATCTTATCCATGGCAATCAAAATAAGAACTTAGGCGTTACTTGAGTACTGCTATGATAACCAGCAGTTAAAGAAGTCTAGCGTCAGGAGCAACGAACTCCAAGAAATCATTAGAGACATCATTACTTGTCCAACGAAGCCAATCACACATCAGAAATTTTGATATGATAATATTTGATCAGAAAATTTACAAATTTTGTTTAAATTTGTTTTTAATTTTTGGTTGGTAGATTTTTGATACAATTGTAGATAATTTCTTTTTTATTTATTTACAAACATATAATGCATTAGAAAATGCAGATCAATTACTTTGTCATCAAGTAATCTAGATTTAAAACATTTGTTCAACAAAACCAAAGGACTCCATTTCATAACACTCAGCAAACTTAAACATACGTTACATTATTTTCCAAAGTTTAAAGAAGAGTCATCATTTCTAAGCCAAGACACAACCAAAACACCAACTCACCAAGTAGAGAGTCAAACTCAAACTCTCTAATAACTTAAGAACATCAAACAACATCATCAAACGATAGAGGAACCTTGGCGGCCGACAGATTCACATTCTCCTTATCCATAAGAATTTTCAGGTCTAACCATTTCTCATTAAGCTGCTGCATCTCTTCCTCAATTTGTTGCAACCGAGCCTCACCAGTGTCCACTTTCTTCTTCTTTTCCTTTACTTCCTCCAACTTCTTCTCTAACCAATCCACTTTAAAGCCTCCCTTTGCTGCAAATGACAACGCAACAGTTGCTTGTTCTAGATCATCATTGGAGAGCTCCTCAGGCAATTGACACAACGTCTCAATCAGCGCGAGGATAACATTCATGTATGCTGTCCTCAGACATTGGTTCTTCGGACAAACTTCTGATGCAATGTCTGGGTATCTTTCAAGTATACGCTTCACAGATCCTATCTACAAATGAAAAAAGATGACAACGTATCATAGAAACTCAAGATTTTCTGCTTAAATCCTGAAAGCGAAGGACTTCTACGGATCTCAAATGACACACGATCTTACCTGTGGATGAAAAACTTGAAACCCATTGACATTAACTTTTAACTCTTCAGTCTCGCTAAGTAAATCATTTGTCTTCGAACCATGATTTTCCTCTATTCTTCTCGAATTATCGGACTCACCTAATGTTTCAGTAGCTTTGAAATCATGACTAAGTAGCCTAAGAACAACCGTTAGGTTTCTCTTTTCCAAATACCCACTATCTTCTACAAGAAGTACTTTGGAAGGGAGGTCTAAGATTGGATAACAACAAGTCGAAGACTTCTCATCAAAGTAAAGCTGTGAATCTGTAAACATCTCAAGATAACAACATCCCATTAGTGTGAACAAAAAGAATTATTCAGTAGCACCAAAATGAAGCAACGAGTAGATAGAATCACCTTTCACTATGTAGAGATCAGAGAGATTATCTTCTTCTATTGTGAAAGAAAGATATACATTGCTTCTCCATGTAGAGTTACATGATTTAGGATTGGCAACACCCAAATAAAGATAGGAGAACTCTAGGTTATTTCCCTTTGGTGTGGCAAGAATACGCCTGCAAGAAAGAAAAAAAGTCCTTATGTTGCAGCAACCAATGAATTTTTTTTTTTAAAAGAGTTAGAAAAAAAATGATTTCATATTACCATTTGCAGCCACCAATTAGAAATGGATCAGAAAAATACTCATTAAGTTGTAGAGGAGAAAAAATATCTATCGTCCAGACGAATCCTTCTCCAGGTCGTAGTTCCTCCATTGATATGATGAAGACTACTCACAGCGAAACTACAAGAGCATGAAGAAAATTAAACCCTAGAACTGAAAGGGTACACACACTCTAGCAAATCTTAGTTCACTATGAACTCTATATCCGCTATTTTTAAGTTAGAACCAAAAGTACACTCTAAACAACAGAAACTAGTTGCCGTATTAATTAGAGAAAATGAATTGGGTGGTTCTAAGACATTACCTGTAGGAATAGAGACACAAACTGTATAACTCTTCCAGTGCATGCAATACTAGTTTATAACATGGAGGAGAGAGTGAAAAAGGAATGCAAATCGTTATTATATCGTCTAGGGAACATATATGAATTGAAAGCTGTAGTAACTATTGGTGCATGCAAGCAAATGATTAATACTTTCCCGAACAGGCAGTGCCTAATATTAAGAGGCCCTAGGCGACTTTAAAAAAAAAAGAAATTAATTACATTTTTATAAATTATATAGGTATTTTTAAAAATACAATAAATTATATAAAAAATTACAAATGTATTTGTATTCTAAAGGATTCTAATTTAATAAGATGAACTAATTTTAAAATAAATATTTTTTAATTTATGTAAAATATATGCATATATTATTATGATTTAATATATATCACGTAGCTATATATTAATATATTATTATATATTATGCAACTATCTATATAATAACTAATGTAAAAATAAAAGGATATGAAAAATATGATATGAAACTAAAACATAAAATAAATTCATATTTGTTTTTTTGTAAAAAAGGCAATGTTCAACATAACTCTAGACATTAAGAAGGATAGTTAAACATATAACTATTAAATGAATATTTTAATAATGGACGCTATGTTTTGGTTTTTAAAGTGGGACCCCTAAACCAATGTTTAATTTTTCATGCATAGGCACGGCCCTGCGAATAGGTATGATTAAAATTGTATGTAGGTAAAACAAATTAATTATATTTTTAAACCAAAAAAAAGAAACAAATTAATTATATTTTTAAACCAAAAAAAAAAGAAACAAATTAATTATAAGCAGATACTCTGCTTTTCTTGTCACTCTGATTTCAGATTACAAAGTCAAAAGACAATTATGATATAAGGTGATAAAACATATTTATTTACCACCAAATAAGATTACACATATAATTTGTTTTTTCAAGGCTAACAAAAAGAAGAAATAGACATAGACAGAGAATTTTTTTTTTTTTTTTATAACCGGTGTGATCCTAAGCCGAAGCCCACCGGGCCGAGACCCACGCCATGTTAAACTCACCCACTTAAGGGGAGGCTTCTCCCAACGGAAATCGAACCCAGGTGGCGGAAGATTCAGCCGAGACCCTTTTACCAACTGGACCACTCCGTCGGTGACGTAGACAGAGAATTGAGGAGAAAAATAATGATATAACACAATAGAACACAGAGTACTCTATTATTCACCCAAACCTTCACCATCACTCGAGAATGTTTGTCTTATTGACCACACTCTGAAAGTCATACAACACAAAATATAAAAACTGATAAAAAAATTTTTGATAAAATATTAATATAAATTACAAACATAGAGTCATAGATACTGTAACAAAAAAAAAAAACATAGATACTGTATTAATCTAAAACGTACTATAAGCATTTCTAATGCGAAAAAACAATGACATTTTTCATTTTTAACTTTTCTTATTTTAAATGGTAAAATCTAAAAAGTAATAACGTACAAATATACTATTAAACTTTTTTTTTTTTTTTTTTTTTAATTAAACTTAAATATATTAATTCAACCCAATGGGCCTGACCTTGGATCCAGTACAAAGACATATTGGATACAAAATGAAAATGGGCTTCGCCGAAAACCTAATCCGGCGCCGGAAAACGATATCGGAGCTTGGCGAATGACCGGAGGCGAAGGCTGCTGCACTAGTGCCGGTGGAAACAAAGTCGACAGCTTTGTGGTCGGACCGTCGGCACGGATCTGAAGACGGAAGTTTCCGGTTACCGTCTCAGATGCCGATTAGACGAACCACCAACCCCCTCCCAGCATGCACAGCCTCCGACGACCGGCTCTCCGGAGCCAAATCCTGCCTGAGCGATCTGACCCACTAGGAACCAACCACCGTCTTCTAGCACCGGCGTCTCTAGCTTTTCCGAGCAAGCTTCCGTCAACTCCGGACCGGGGAAGCACCAAGGCTGCAGCGTCGGATCTGGTGGCTCGATCCAAACGCCCGACGCCGATTCCCTAGACGAACGCGAACTCCTCTTCCTCCACCGACTTCCGTCGCTCCGGCGGCATCCACTCTACCGGCTGAGCTGAGATCTTCCCGGTGAGCGCTGCGGCGTCTTCAAACCGTGGCCCTTCCGAGTGTCTCTCGCCGTTGAGAGACGGCGCCTCCGTAGCATCAATGGATTCGAGGCTTCAAGCGACGACGATGGAAGCTTGCTCACATCCAATAGTCTTTGTACCACCCAACACCGACTGAAGATGAAGCACGACTAAAGGGGAAGGGTGAGGCTACCTCCAGCCACCGGCAGAGGCGCCGGAAAACCGGTGATAGCCTCCGCGAAGGAGAAAAAGCGGCTAAACCTAGATCTAGTTTTTGAGAGAAAATCAGACCCGCGCGTGGATCTAACGCGTTTTTTCGATTACTTACTATTAAACTTTCTTAAGTGTTGGATATCACATATTGCTCTTCTTCAGAATTGGAGTTACGAGGTGTGTTATGATTGTCATAATCCTCATCTGCATCAATATATATATTTTTTTTACAAACATATAAATACATTACAAAATGCAGATCAATTACTTTGTCACCAAGTAATCTAGATGTAAAACATTTGTTCAACAAAACCAAAGGACTCCATTACACAATACTACAGGAAAATTAGACATACATTATTTTCCAAAGTTTAAAGATCATTTCTTAGCCAAGACACAACCAAAACACCAATTCACCAAGTAGAGAGTCAAACTCAAACTTTATAATAACTTAAGAACATCAAACAAGATCGTCAAACGAGAAAGGAACCTTGGCAGCCGACACTTCTGCATTTTCCTTGTCCATAAGATTTTTCAGCCGACACATCTCTTCCTCACCAGTTTCAACTTTCTTCTTCTTTTCCTTTACTTCCTCCAACTTCTTTTCCAACCAATCCACTTTAAAGCCCCCCTTTGCCGCAAATGACACTACAACAGTTGCTTTTTCTAGATAATCATTAGAGAGCTCCTCAGGCAATTGACACAACGTCTCAATCAGTCCAAGGATGACATTCATGTATGTTGTCCTCAGACATTGGTTCTTCGGACAAACTTCTGATGCAATGTCTGGGTATCTTTCAAGTATACGCTTCACAGATCCTATCTGCAAGTGAAAAAAGATGACACCATCTCATAAAAAATCAACACCTCTTAAATCCGGAAAGTGATCAGAGAATATTTTCCATAAAGAAAATCACATATTTTCCCTAAAACCAATAAAAAAATCTCAAATGCAGAACACACAATCTTACCTGTGAAGGAAAAACTTGAAACCCATTGACATCAACTCTGCTTCATAATCATGATTAATTACCTCAACAACAACATTTAGCTTTCCCTTTACCAGAAATCCACCATCTTCTCCAAGAAGTTTGGAAGTGAGGTGTAGTACGATTGGATAGCGACTAGGCGAAGACTTCTCATCAAAGTCAAGACTAGAACCTGTAGCATCTCAAGATAACATTACATCCCATAAGTATAAACAAAGAATTAATCAGTAGCACCAAAATGAAGCAACGAGTATATAGAACAAGCAACGAGTAGATAGAACAACCTTTCACTATGGAGAGTTTTCTAGAGAATTTATTTACTATAGTGAAGCGATCGATACATCGCTTTTCCATCTAGCATGAAATAATTTAGGATAGGCAACACCAAAATAAAGATAGGAGAACTCAAGGTTATTTCCCATTGGTGTGGCAAGAATACGCCTGCAAGAAAAAAAGACAAATGATCTCTTTTTAAAATTTAAAAAAAAAAAAAAAACAGTTAAAAGAAAAATAATCTCTTTTTACCATATGCAACCACCAATTAGAAATGGATCAGAAATTCATAACAACGCTCCTTAGGTTGCAGAGGAGAGAGATACTTTATCTTCCAGACGAAATCTTTTTCAAGTAGTTCGTCCATTGATGTGGTGAAAACTTACTCACAATGAATCTGCAAGAGCATGGAGAAAATTAAAAGGGTACATTACATACAGTCTAGCAAATCTAAGTTGAACTTAGATTCCACTATGAACTCTATAGCCGCTATATTTTCGAACTAAACACTTTAAACAAATTAAACTAGTTGCCCTAAAAGAGAAAATCAACGTATGATTCTAATTTATAAGACAATTACCAGTAGAATAGACACAAACTGTAAAAATCTTACACTGCATGCAATACTAGTTTATAACATGGAGGAGAGGTAGAGAAAGGAATGCAAATCATTTTTATTACATCGAAGAAGAAAGCGAATCGTTTTTGTATCGTCTAGGGAACATGTAAGTAACTAAACGCTATAGTAATTATTGGTGTGCATGCAAGCTAATAAGTACATACTTTCCCAAAACCGTCACGATTCACTAGGTAAAACAAATTATTTATAGAGTTTTTTACCAAAAATACCGCAAAGAATTTGATTTCTTTTTTAAAATGTCACATTGTATTTCTCTTTCCAATAATACCACATGATGTTGAAAGTGGTATTGACCAGATGACGAAACTGCCCCTTGGCCAAAACACCACATGTTTCACGAACAACAACAATGGTGCCCACAATCCTAATTTTATATACACAGATTGCCAGTGGAAGAGCAGAAAGAAGATGACGACGAGATGATGACGAAGATGATGAAATGGGAAACATGAGTTTTGAGCTGAATTTCTCATTTTCGGTCGTCGCGTCGACGGCGAAAGAACCGATGTCGGAGCTCTCGATCGCCGCGTCGACAGCGAAGGAATCGATGTCAGAGCTCTCGGTCGCCGCGTCGACAGCGAAGAAATCGATGTCGGAGGAGTAATCGCCGGTGTAGATGGGTGCTCCATAGCTCCGCTGATTCTCGCTTCCATTTCAATCAATTTTTTCAAAATTAACAAAAATCATTGAGGACTCCAGATGTGGTGGACATTATATTCATATATTGATTCATCTTGATAGAAGTTTTTTTTCCCAATTTGAATTTGTGGACATCTTATTTAAAATAATCTCGTCGACAAGTTACCAAAATAATATTTGTGGACAAGTCCACGACCTATTTCAATATTTTCTTCCCAATTTGAATTCGTGGACATCTTATTTAAAATAATCTCATGGACAAGTTACCAAAATAATATTTGTGGACAAGTCCACAACCTATTTCAATAACTGGTCCATCAAATCTCGTGGACAAGTTATCAAAATAATATTCGTGGACAAGTTCACGACCTATTTCAATAACTGCTCCATCAAATCCACGTCCACGACTCTCTTTACTACAAAGATGTTTTCGTCTTTATACCAATGTCACAATTGTTGTTTTGTGGCATAATTAGAAAATTTTTGTGAAAATAGCATTTTTGGAAAGCTTTGGGCCCAAAGTGGCATTTTAGACCAAAATAAATAAGCAGATATTCTGCTTTTCTTGTGACTCACATATCACTATATCAGGTCACAAAGTCAAAGACAACTATCATATATTAACAAAAAGTAATTACGACCAAATAAGTTTACACATACAATACTTTTCTTTTTAAGGCTAACATAAAAAAAAATATAGAGGTAGACAGAGAATTGAGGAGAAATATAATGATATAACACAACTGAAAACAGAGTACTCTGTCTTTCACCAAATCCTTCACCATCACTCTATCTCCTTGTCTCAAATCCTTCACCATCACTCCAGAATGTTTGTCTTATTTACAACACTCTGAAAGTAATACGACACAAATATAAAAGTATTAAGATATAATTAAAGTAAAAACATAAATACATAAAATCCAAAACGGACTATAAGAGCATCATCATCGCCATATGTCCAAAAATATATCTTAAACTCATTTATTATTAAAATAATGTAATTGGGCTCCACGTTCCCACTATTTCTCTCTCACCCGAGATGCCACGTCATCAATATATTCGACCAAAAAGCTACTTATCCAAGAAGTTTCTTCCAAAACCTCCCCCACTATTTGATTATTTACCTATTTTTTTATTCTCCTAAGAAGCTTCAGTATATAGCGATATTGATGGTCTAAGCATTTCTAATGCTATAAAGGAAAGACACTTTTAATTTTTATTTTTTTTTAATTTTATAATCTAAAATTTTAAGAAAGTGATAACATACAAACATACTTTTAAACTTTTCTTTGATATAGAAAAACTAAAATGAACTAAAAAAATAGAAAAAGCAATAAAATTACAAATATGAAAAGCTGAGAAGTAATTAGAAAAAGCTATAAAGTACAAATATAACAAATATGAAAAAGTGATAAAGTACAAAAAATTAAATGCTATAGTTTATATAATGGAATTTGGAAAATGCAAACTACATATATAAGAAGAAAGAAAATTAGATACACAAAATTACCTATTTTCAATCTTCATAAACCTCGAAAAAAATGAAATACACTTCTATCCTGTTCATACTAATTGTCGTTTTCGTTATTTCTTCTTCAGGTAAATTGGATTTTTTCTTTTAAATTAATGTTTGATATATTAAGTATGATAATATATGCCAAGATGAAATGATGTGTGCTTGGTTGGAGCTAAGAAAAATAAACAAAAAAATGTAACTAGTTTTTCTAATATTTTTGTTTTTTGTTTTGATAAGTAGAAAAGGGGAAAATGGTAGGAGAAGCAAAAAAGTGTAGTGATTCATGGCTTTGTGAAGGAGACAAAAAATGCAAAGAAAAGTGCATGGCTGACCACAAAGGAAATGGAATCTGTTATTACCCTCCTCCTCCTTCAAAAGAACATCCTGAGTTTTTTAATCCTACATGCTGGTGCAAGTTTGATTGCTAAGCTCTCTTGATCCAAAACTACTGTTATAATTAATCTGTAAAATCTAATGATCAAAGAATTACTAATCATTATCAAACTACTGTTATAATTTGATAATGAGTTAAGATTAATAAAGAGAAAGATAGAAAGAAAGAAAGAGCAATATAATGGGAAAGGAGAGTCCATACTTTTAGATTTGAAGGATTCTGAAATTTTATAGTGTGATACCATATAGAGTTTTACTTAATATCTCTTCAACTTTGTTGATTAATCCTTGAACGCCTTTATTCGGATATGTGAGGTGAACCTTTACACCTATAATACTAAAAGAATGATTTTTCTTTCAAGACTCACTGTTGCCCTAAAAGATAACCTTTGTAACATTCAGTTGCCCTAATGAAATCTATATTGATCATGTTGCTACTAGAATTAGCCTTAATCAATAAGTTCAAAGTAAAGCCACCTTTTCTTGAATGAATGGACAACAACATCCCAAAGTTTAAGAAGGTTGTGACAAATTAAGTGAAGAGCGTAGACCCAAGATAAATCACTTGACCAACGGATCACTTTACCAATCACATTCCAACGGCCATCATCTGTGAGCCTCACATCCTCTCTCGGCCCATAGGCCCACCTTTGCTACTTCGCCAACGGATAAATAAGCGAATGGAGTGGAAAATGATACGTCTCAGAATCAGAGTAAGAACATAAGAACA
>OVAQ01002936.1:0-11151 GCA_900406345.1 Erysimum cheiri | reverse complement strand
ATAGAGGCAAATATAGCAATGGGTTGGAGATGCCCTAAGACGTTACAAAAAAAATGTAACATGCAGAGAAGTAATTTTAAAATAAACAAACTTTATTGAAATAGTAATATGTATGTGGTGTTGTTTTTCGGCTTATATGATTACGGATGTGAGCTTTGTCATTATATATAAATAAGATTGAACAGATGGCTGCATTGATAACGCACCATTTCGGATTTTGCTTAATATGAATCGTGTTCGGTTGAAAGATTCAAGATGATGTGCCATTTAATATATTGAGACGTTTCATAGACACGCAACTTGGAACATAACGAATCATTTATTTTATTTTTAGGCATTTGGGGTGGTCACAGTACCGACACACCAAACAAAGCGATCGTTTTTGTTGCTAAATTGAATTTGTATTTTTATTGTTAATCGATTGATCGCAAACAAATTGTTCAATTAGGAAAATCGTCATCAAAATGGAAATACAAAACTGAATTAGATTAAACAGAAAAATATAGAACTAATCCGGAAAAAGGAGATCAACAATATATTTGATATAAAATTTATTTTTGAACCGAATCAGAATTACTAATGAGATAGATGTGAAAACATCGCACGCAATTATCCCATCTCAAATTCCTATTTTTGAGTATAATGAGACATTTGTACCCCAAAGATCAAAACAATTTTATAGACCAAAACGCAAATGATGTGACACCATTAATTTCCGTAGACGTAACGTCAAGTCGCTTCCCACTCAAAATATTTTGTTTCGTTTTATGATCTTGAACGGCCCAATGTGTAATACATCATTACCCTAACATGGGCTTCTAAAATCAAGTCGGGTCAAATCGGGTAAGTTATAACCCGACCCGGGCTTTTGACACCGAGGCAGAGGAAAGGAGGAAGAGTCTACGCCAACGAACTTTAGACGAATCGAAACATTGTTTCGTCTCTGAAAATTTTGAATCTCCAGAGTTATTTCCCGTTGTTAGTTTCAGCGATTTCGAATCTTATCCGGCAGAATTGATCGTCAATCTCGTGTTTCTCCGACGATTCTCAGGCTATATCAGTCGACTGTGAAGAGAAAGATTTTTTGGTGGTGAAATCGGAGAAGGCTGCAATAGGGAAACGATGATAACAAGGTCGAATCTAGCAGAGCAGCTGAGGGAATATCAGATTCGATCAAAGCATGATTGGGCATCTGTTTCTTTCTTCTCTTCGACCTCGAGTTTTTCTTCTTCTAGGTGAGGATTTATTTTGTTTTTTATGATTCGAGATCTGTGCAATTTTTTTTGTTTTATAATTTCCGTCTTTGTAATTCGTAGTTATAATACAGCTGTGTTCGTCGCTGGATATTAACTCTGGTTGTATTAATGTTTAGAGAATTGGATCGTGAAGTTTACATTTGGAAGTTTAGGGTTTGGGGAATATAAAACTCCTGAAATTAGTTGTAAATTCTACTACTCAGATTATCTAAGATGATCGTGATTTAGCGAATTAGATCTCTTTGTTTAAATCCGCACGAATAATTGTAATTTGGAAGACATAGGAAATGGATGTTGATCTCCTGTTCCTGGTAATGTTTATTCGAGCCTAGCAATGGAAGATTAGGTTGTCTGTCCAAGGAATGCAAAAATTGAGCTTGTCTGTCTAAGGAATGCAAAAATTGAGTAAAGCATACTTTTTTCTTTAAGATGTTTTGAAGTTCATTGCACGCTATATCACGCTTTACTCACCATAAGGAAGATATGCATCCAGAGGACTTTGATTTTGTCTTCTGGCTCTATCAGTAGTCATATACGTTAAGTCAATCTAGCTGCACTGTGACCTTAATGGGATTTTTGTCATTGTCGTTTCAGGCAAGATGAAGTTAGTTCTATATGTAAAGTAGTAGTAGGTCTTCGAGTATAGTGTGTTTATTAGATTATTCAGTCTCACTACTATTTCTGTTTTTAGTTAACTCGAATGAAAATATAACAGCTGCGACCATCCACATGTTGTTGTCTTCATGCTAGGCATGATTATGTCTGATATTATGTTATATTTCATTATAGGATTTCAACAGCAGTATATGCTTATCACTGTGTTCTTGTAGGGGTTTGTGATGTATAGATAGATAGACAGATAAATAGATAGATAGATACTAGATAGTCAGAAGTAATGCACCCATTTTCTTGGTTCTCTAATTTCATTGCCCTTAAAGTCCCACAGTTTTCCGTCAGAAGATTTCATAGAGCAAACATTTTATTTTAAAGTAGATCACATTGTATGTGAATTGAATTACATCTCTTTTTCAAGATTCAGTCCCAGTATGATGTTAAATTAGTCGAAATTCTCTTCTGTCTTATCCCTTACAATCATGTTTGAGTCCTTTGCTGTTTCAACTTTTACTTATTAAGCTTCACTAACATGTACACATCTTCAGGAGTCTTATTAATAATAAGCTTCTATTTGGTTTTGATCCAGGGTGGATGTTGTAGTCTTTGTCATATGGGAGCTAGTCATCTTAGCATTCTTAGTATTTTCAGCGGTTTCCTTGTACTTCAAGCGATTGCAACTCGCATTCATCTTGGTATGTGTCACGTTGCTACTACTTATTTGCATGAAGGTAACAAAGCAAGTGAGGTTAGCCAGGAAGAAGAAGCGAAGGATGCTTCTTCCGCTATCTATGTAATGACCAAACCATATGAGAAGTTGCAACCTTTTTCTCTTACTAGCTACAAAAACTCACCTCCTGGTTCGCCGTGTTGATCCAACTGTACGTTTAATGGATGAAGATGACAGTTATGCCCACGGCACGAATTTAGAGTTTTGAGTCAGGTCAGGGTGGCTGAGCTAGGCAGTTTCAGGGTTTAGGGTTTTAGAGTTGAGACAATCATTTTTCTGATTAGCATTTGGCTGCAATCTGGTTTTGTTCAGAGAAAAATATATGTTCGAAAGAGTTGTGTTTCATGTGTAATTGTGGTTTGAAAAATAATATCCAGGCTTGCAATTTTCGGCTTCTACTCGGTTTAGTGTTTATGAAACGATAAAACCAATTGGTTTTTATAAAATTTTGGTTCAATTTACGGTTCAGACCTCATCTAAGAACCACAAAGATCAAGATGCAGCAAATAGAAATTAGAACGGTGTACTACTCGGGACTACACATAGGTGAAAAGTGAGGGATTGTAAGGATTTCATGTGACTTGAAGAAAAAGACGAGAAGAAATTAAAACAAGGGAGATAGATACACAAGAAAGTAAGAATAGAGAAGTTGAGGACGTGAATATAACAAAGAAAAGCAGCAGCAATTTGCTCTAAACGGTCACATCTCACATGCTCTATTGTCACCACCACATCTCCTTTTACCTTCTCACAGACTAATACTATGTGGCCTAAATTATATGTAAGTGTACTTTACCATTCGCAATCAAAATTATTAATGCACTATTTCTCTTGTTTTACTTTGATCTTTTGTTTTGTTTTTGCCTTTTTGGAGTTAAATATAGAGTAATACAAGAGAAACATCAACTCCATTATGGAGTTAAAAGTTAGAAAAATATGTTGGAGATGACGCCTTTATACTTTTCATAGATTCATATATAGTTTTGCAGTTTATGTAATATCATTTCTACATGTATCTTACAAATTGGTTTTTGTAATACTATACTGGGGTACTATTTCTTAATTTTATCATATATTTATTGTTTATAATTTTTCTTTTCCTTTTTGCCAACAAATTTATTGTTTATGCATGCCTAGAGAATAGATATGAATGAGATAAAATCTTATTGAGAAAATAAAAAAGAATGAGATGAGATCATGTTTTAATCTCACAATTTGTTACCCAAATGATCAAAAACCACACGGCTACGGTACCTTATTAAACGGGCTACCTTGCTCCTTCCACACATTCCTAATCCTCTTTTTGGGCCGCATGACAACTACCACAAACACTAATCACATATTGTAGTATATATATGTGGAGAGAGAGGCAGGTATAGTTCAGAGAGTAACACACTAACAGTATACACAACGGTATTATATTGGTAACAGATCAAAAGAGATCAAAGTTCCATATATGTCTCTGAAGAAAAGATCTTGCTCGAGGCTTAGACTCGCCGATTTGATGGAGAAGTGGAGGAAGTGTAAGAAAGGACACTTTGCTGTGTACACCAGAGAAGGCAGGAGGTTCGTTTTGCCCTTGGATTATCTAAAACATCCAATCTTTCAGGTACTATTGGAGATGGCAGAGGAAGAATTTGGTTCCACCATTTGTGGCCCTTTACAGGTTCCTTGCGATGGAGGTTTAATGGATCACATCCTCATGCTGTTGAGAACAAGGAGTTTGTCTGACCATGATGTTGATGGTGATGATGATGTTGTGAAGAAGAACCATGCTTCGTCATCCATGAGCATGTCGTGCAAAGGAGCTTCATCAGTTTCATATTTCTTCCCACTCTTCCGTTGCAACGCAGCTCATGATCAGAGCAAGCTTCAGTCTCTAGTTTTTTAACAGTTTATGCGTTGTGGAGAGCGCTTTTACACACAAGGGTCTTAGCTGTTTGTATATATACAGAAACAGAGATTCTATTTAAGCCTTCAGTTTGTATGTCATTATTCAATTTTGACAGAGATGTCTATATAAAAAGTCATAGTTTAACCCAACAAAAGAGTTAACTAACCATGAAGTGTGAGCTAAAGATGGCGACACAAATTCCTGCTAGAGTTTTGAGGTTGTGAGCTTTATAAGTTCTCTTCTTAAAATCTTGCCAGAGGGATTTTTGGGGATTGAAGCCAAAAATGTGACTTTGCGAATCCTCTTGTACGGTGATACCTATGTAATCAGAACAAAATTCTGGTTAAACCTTAGAAACCACTTTTAGAATAGTGACGAAACATGATCTGCATTGTTGAAAAGAACCTGTTTTGCGACAAAGCCCATGATTTCACTTTCAGATGAGTTACTTCCAGCTTTTCTTACGACATATGCCATTGGATATTGCCCAGCTTCCATGTCAGGGATGCTTCAAAAACCATAAGAAAGAAATGTCAAAGCTGATTATTAAAGAGAAGAATTAGCTGGTGGATCATAGTTAAAAGCACGACTTACGGTATTACTGCTGCATCAGCAATCTCTGGATGAGCAAGCAACAATGCCTCGAGTTCAGCTGGAGCAACCTGACAAACATTTAACCATTACCAAAAACACCAACTTTACAATTCAGATGATGATCCATGGATTAAAAAAAGTTAATTGATTATATGTAGTTTTTTTTACTTGATAACCATTGCACTTGATGAGCTCCTTTAATCTATCAACAACAAATACAAACCCTTCACTGTCAATGTAACACAAATCTCCAGTTTTCAACCATCCTTCTGAATCAATAGTAGAGGCAGTAGCTTCGTCCTTCTTGAAATAACCTTCAAACAACTCAACAAGTTTCAGACAAACACCAAAAAACAAAAACAAAACACCATTTACAGATAGATGAGCTAAAATTCAAAGATTCAACACCTTTCATCACAGTGGGACTTCGCATCCACAGCTCACCCGTTTGATTCACACCCAAGACCCGACCCGTATCCGGATCCACAATCTTAGCTTCCACATTTGGAGCCAGCAAACCAGAAGATCCATACCTCTTAGTCTCCTCTTTAGTAAACATAGAAGCAGCTATGGCCGTTGACTCAGTCAAACCATACCCTTGTAAAATCCTAACCGTCGGATAATTCTCAACGAACTTCTCCGTAACCTCTCTACTCAAAGGAGCTCCTCCAACCACGACGGTGTGCAACGAGCTCAGATCATACTTGGAATTGATCTCATTTGCTCCGTTAACCATAGCTACCACAATCGGCGGTACAAGAGAAAGGTACGAAGACCGGTGAATCTCAACTGCCGAGAGAAGTTGAGACATCTCAAATTTGGGAAGAACCACGATTGTCCATCCTAACGCGATTAGCGCCGTCGCGAAACTCCCGAAACCGAACACGTGACACATCGGGATTGTGCAGACGGTTCGCTGCTCTAAACTGTAACGGGCCCGGCATGCTTGTACCAATGCGATTAGGTTACGATGAGTCAGCATTACTCCCTTGCTCGTCCCCGTCGTACCTGATGAGTACAACAGAGCCGCCGTGTCGTCCTGGTCGACTCGTTGCTTCACTCGTGACTCACTCGGTTCCGTTTCAATCATCGTCTCTAACCTCCCGACTATTTTGACGCGCTCCTCGTGAGTTTGTGAAGGAACGTGGTTTCCGTCCATGAGAACCACCGGGAGATTTGAATTCGATGCGACGGCGAGTTTGGAGAGGAGCTGACATGTGGTGAAGGCGAGAACAGGACGTGAATCGCCGATCTGTTTGGAGGTTTCGTCTGAAGTGTTGATCGGATTAGCCGTGGTGATGATTGCGCCGAGTGACATAACGGAGAGTGAGACGATTGGGAAGAGGATTGAGTTGGGAGAGAGTATAATGACGACATTGCCCTTGCGCACACCTAATGCGTAAAGACAAGCCGATACTCTTTCGACACCGAGCCAGAGCTCAGAAAAGCTAAGGCGACGACCGTTGACGGCGTCGACGAATACGGTTTTACCGCCATGAGGCTGTGATGAAATGAAAGTCGTGACGTCGAGACTTTGGTTTGGCGGGAGAGCTATTGGCTCACGTTTGCTGTAGAAAATTGATGTTGATTCGCAGAAACCGCTTTTCCGGTCTAACGCCGGGGTTGAGGATCCGATTTCGCCGTGTCTAACCGCCATGTCAAGGGACTTTGGTTGTATCGAAAGCCTCTCAGTGATTGGTCGTAGGAGATTGGAATTTTTTGTCGTCTTTTAATTTTAGAATGATGACGTGGATTATTTATCTGGGTTAAAAAGCCCATTTTACTTTTGAGTCTTTGACCCATTATGCGTTAGGCCTAATCGAATAACAAAGTTACGTTTTGTAGCGAATTATACAAAATCAATTCCGATTTTTTACATCTCGTAAGGTCAAAGCCTCACATACCGCCTAAATTCTTAATTTCTATGACGAATTCCTTTTGTTTATACATTTTTATTGATTGGAGTTTTTTTGTTTACTCAGAAGTGTATAGTGATAAAAAAAAAAAAAAAAAAAACAGTGACTGGCTGGTCTAATCTGATTCAATGATCTTGCGGAGTGCGGACTATTATATTGTTGACGATATTTACAAAATAAAATGATCAACATTTGAGTATTCGACGGACCCGAGTAGACTTTGACAACTAACAAGATTGAAGGCAGTTGACGCTATTTAAGTATTTATAGTCTTCTACAGAGCCAAAGGTCTAAATCTACTTTTTCTTCAGAACCTCAGTAATCCGGTTTAACTTCTATGAAACTAGGCTAGATAGTTCCGTAGAAATCTAAAGGGCCACAACATCCTTAATAGTTACAGTTGCGAAATTTGCTAAAATGGCTAAACCTGAAGGGTGGCTGATGGTTTGTTGCACCATTGTTTTCACTAGCAAACCTGAATAAATATTTCAAATGTATATCATGACAAGATATCACAAAAGGTATACAAAAGGAAACACCCATTAGCAAATTGTCTCAACAATTTCTTTTATATGAGTCTCCTTTTAAATTATTTAACCGTATATATAAAATTACAAATTGACCATTTCTTTATTATTGGAAAAACAATACCATCATCAAAAAAGTAAGAACCTTTCAAAGTTTAGAAGTGGCCAGTTTGATAAGATCTTTGCGAAGTGTTTTGCCGGATGCAGTCTTTGGTATGGTGTTTATAAATGCGACCTTTCTTATTTTTTTATACGGTGCCACCTGCTCATCAAATGAATAATTTATTTTACCAATTAGCTTCATTTTATTATTTACTACCAAAAATAACCAAAGTAACACAATACAAAAATAAGATAAAGAAGATGGTGTTATGGAGTCACCTGTTTAGAGATGAAATCAATAAGTTGTTTCTCCGAAAGATTGCTTTCGGGTTTTCGTACCACGTAAGCCATCGGAAATTGTCCTGCTTCTTTATCTGGAAACCTTTAACGATACACAAAATCAAACATAAGTAGAAGAAACTTCATGTTGGTTTGATGTTTGAAAGGCAAAAATCATGGTGTTTTAATTAATGTAGAAAGGTTATGAAATATTTTACGGAATAACGGCGGCATCAAAAATGTCTGGATGAGTAATCAGAAGAGCCTCTAGTTCAGCTGGAGGCACCTATTTATCAAATGTATACCATTAAAATTTACTTTTAAACCTTATAAAATTGATCCGTAACGTAAATAGATTTTTGACCTGATATCCTTTGTATTTGATCAGTTCTTTTAACCGATCCACAACAAAAAGAAACCCATCTTGATCGATATAGCAGAGATCTCCAGTTCTTAGCCATCCTTCTAAATTAATGGTTTCATTTGTAGCTTCTTCGTTTCTAAAATACCCTTATAAACAGATCAAAAGTAAAATTCATTCAGAAATATACGTCTTTGTCATGTAAAAAAACTGTTTACGTGTGTTGTCCCAAGACATATTTAAGAGTGTATTGTCATTCATTTATACTCTAATTAGTAACATCTACGGTCTACCTATACGAATATAAACAAAAACAGTCATTTATTTAGTCTTCAATTGATATTTATCATTCAACATCTAAATTCTACAAATTTTCTAACATAGCATACATAACACCATATACTAAAAATCTTTTGCTACCAAACATTTTGAACTGTCTTGAGAAAGATGGAAGGAGAAGTCTACTCACTGTCTCATCTACTCTCTTCGGTTAAGCTGTCCACGTTACGGATACTATAATATAATCCGATGTTATAAACTTGATGAGGATAATTTTAAATAATTTTCCAATAGTAAAATGTATATTCCACTTATATAATCAAAATGATCTAAATATTGCATTTTTAAAAATTAAACTCGTTGCTACCGCGAGCCAAGTATATTTAGTATAATCAATATAGCCAGGATGTTTTACCTTTAGAAATAGAAGGACCCTTGAGCCAGAGCTCGCCCGTTTGGTTACATCCCATGACCCGACCCGTTTTCGGATCCACGATCCTCGCCTCCACATCAGCCGTCAACGTCCCCGCCGTCCCGTATCTCCGGCTATCCTCCACCGAATCAGCTGAAGCTCCTGCACCGTTTGATTCAGTCAAAGCGTATCCTTGAAAAATATTAACCGTCGGATATTTCTCTAGAAACCCTTCCGTAACCTCCTTGCTCAACGGCGCTCCACCGCACCTCACCGTTCTCAGGGAGCTGAGATCGTACTTGCCCTTGATCAGATCTGCATCGTTAACCATTGTTACCAAAACCGGCGGCGCCAAAGCCAGAACCGTGGCTCCGTATTTCTCCACCGCTTCCATCACATCGTGGAGCCCGAATCTCCGGAGGATCACCACCGTCGCACCCGATGCTACGGTGCCCATAGCGAAGGCCAATAACCCGTAGGAGTGGAACATCGGAACGGTACAGACGAAAATCTCGTATCGTTTCCATTTACCAGAGATAAATCTCGCCATATATCTCGCCACGTGAGCTGTTAAATTCCCGTGAGACGAGATCACTCCTTTGCTCGGTCCTGTAGTTCCGGAGGAGTAAAGCATCATCGCCGTGTCGTCCTGGTTGACTCTGTCCCTGACTCGTTGACCACTCGGTTCCTTCTTCATCATCTCGCTTAAAATCCCAACGACTTTAACTCCGAGATCTGGCTCCTCGCCGTCGTCGGTGAGGACGACGGAGATAGCGGCGGGGAGTTTGGGTGCCAGCTGGCGTGTCGTGAAGGCGAGAGTCGGATTGCTGTCAGCGATCTGTCTGGAGATTTCACCGGCGGTGCTGAGAGTGTTGGCGGTGGTGACGACGGCGCCGAGAGACATGACGGAGAGGCAAACGACGGGAATGTAGATGGAGTTTGGAGAGAGGATGAGTACGACGTCGCCTCTTCGTATTCCGACTTCATGATGAAGACAGTCGGCGACGCGATCGACGGCTCTCCAAAGATCGGAGAAACTTAAGCGGTGGCCCGTGGCGGCGTCGATGAAGGCGGTTGTGCCGCGGTGCGGTTGAGATGAGATGAAAGTTGTGACGTCAAGCGAAGGATTTGGTGGGAGACTAATTGGTTCACGTTTGCTATAGAATGTGGAGTTTGATTTGCAGAAACCGCTTCTCGGATCAATGAGAGATCTCTGTGGATTCGCCATTTTCCTTATATGAAGCACAACTTCGGCGGAACAAGTTTGAAGACTATATGGCTACTGCAAATTTCAACTAATAAAGAGAGAAACCTAATTAAGTATTGTAGATCAGAATATTATATGCAGTAACCACTTCAATACTACTCCCTCTGTTAATACTACTCCCTCTGTTCCTAAAAAATTGATGTTCTAGATTTTTCACACATATTAAGACATAATAATGTTTTAATTTTTTAATTACTTTAAAATTGCTTTATGAGTGGAAAGATAAAATTTAGACAATTACTTACATGACATGTGTCAAAAAGCATAAAGTAAAAAAATCATTTCACATTTTTAATCTAGAAAATCAATCTTTTAGGAACAAAACTAAAACTCAAAACATCAATTTATTAGGAAGAGGGAGTAATACCATTGACAACGATTACTGTGATATGACAGATGAAACATTTATAAATCTTGTCACTTGGCGTGTTTCACGTTTTCTCTGTAAGAATTTTAAATGAGTAACTCTATTTGTTGAGTGACTGACCAAAAAACAGTGAGAATTGTGATGAGACAGACAATATTACTACATTTGTCATAAAAAAAAAAAAAGACAATAATACTACGAAACATAAAGATACTACTGTATTGGGAAAATCTTTAAGCGTCATTTGAAAAAAAAAAAAAAGAAAAGAAAAAGGAATGAGATTCCGTCGATTTCAAGTCCAAATCCACCACAGTGCAGCTTCACTGAATTCTAGCCAAAATTGGAACACATTTCAAAACCGGTCTAAAATTACTTGTGAATGATTATGAGATGTTAGTGAGTTTTTATAACTCGTTGATAAATTGACTGACTTCTTATTGGTTGCTGTATCACAACAAAAGAACATCGCTTTGAAATTTTAATTCGGAAAAATGTCAAAAAAAACCCCGAACTTTAGCCAAAATTGGAACACATTTCAAAACCGGTCTAAAATTA
>OVAQ01002934.1:0-11154 GCA_900406345.1 Erysimum cheiri | reverse complement strand
AGTAATTCCGTCAGTTAAGACAGTGTTTTCTTGTAGTGTCAGGCTTAGTGTATGTCTTTAAGTAGCATTCAGACAAATACTTTCGTTGGGACACTAAACAAGTAAATGCTTGACGATACAGTGCCTTCTTACATCGTGACTTGTCACAACTGTGGCCATGGAAGTGATGAGAAATTTGTGGTCAAAGGGCTTTCGGGACAGTATAACTATTTGACCCAACTTCAATTGACAATACATTACAGTATTTTTTTTTTTTTTTTTGTTAAAAATATACATTACACATTACACAATACATTACAGTATTTCATTAGTAATTCTATCACATGTTTACTTCTCATTTATTTTCGTAATTTTAACTGTTGTAGTTGTTAAATAAATAAAATAAAATTTTGAATTTATATGTAACACACATGTTTTGTTATAAAATTATATTATCGTGTTGTTTAAACAATACATGAAAGGTACTTTCTATCCAAAGAATCAATACAAAAAGATGTCAGAATTAGAAATAAACATTCAAATAAAACTTTGAAATTCCATCATTTTAAATACAAAAAATAATTCATAATAAAAAATGTCCAATTTTACATAATTTTCTCGGTTGGAGATTTCCCTATTTAGATGAGGGGATAGTTGATTCTTTATATAACTTGTTCCCTCATTGTTTGAGTGAAAAATTTCAGTTCTTTCTGTTTTTTTTTTGGGATCCTTAACTTATATTTTTAGATTTGCCTTAATTTTTCTTTTCTTCATAGGTCGGTGCCGAAGTTATCGACCTTATATCCTCAGGCCGATTTCAAAGTTTGTTTGGTTCATTTGAAATGTTCTTGGTTTAAGTCAGGTTAGTTAGAGGATGTTTAATCACTCTCCAACAATTGTTAGGTGGAGGGAATTGAACTTCCCTTTAAAACCGATGCATCTTAGTGAGGGCATTCAGATATATATATATATTAACTAAACAAATTATATTTATAATAATAAAAGATAATTCTTGTAAACAAAAAAATTTCAAATCTTATAAAATAAATATTTTTAACAATTTATTTTAAAAAATATTTATTTTATGATTTTAAAATAAGAATTTAAAATTTTTATTAAATAAATACATTTTTTATTATATGTATCTTTTAAAATTATATTTTAACCGCTATCACAAACGTTGTCAACTAGTCATAAATTTTTCACAAACGCACCCATTTTTAACCGTTAAACGCTTAATGACGTTTGAAACCGCAACCAGCCGCTTCCACAAACTCTTGTACACGCATCCACACTTGTAACTGCATGCTTTTAAACCAGTGAAACCCTATACTATGATGAAATAGACGAAAAGCTTTCTTACAAACCTGTATTATTCTTCTTATATCCTTAAGTCAGATTCTCAGGCGATTGTGTTCTGTGTTTTTATGTTGAACAAGAGCTTACGTTGACAAGAAATGTCCCTTCTCTGGAACTTGTTTCGATTAGAGGTCGTATCTTGGCTGGTACTTGCCAAGGACCTTTATCGTGCGAAGGAATTACCTTCACTTTGTGAAGAAATATCAGAGGTAATACGACACACATAGATTTATACTTCTTGCATATGTTTTCTTGTCTCACCGTGCTTCCGTGTCAAGGAAGGTAATGATCCTATTCATACCATGATACCAACAACAATGTCTTATGTTTCTGATTTTGTTGAAGTTGATTAAATCTTTTCGTTTATCGGTAATTTCAGGCCATTGTCAAAGACTGAGGTTCAACGTGTTGAAGATACTATTAAAAACTACATTTAATAAACCTCTCTTGATAACATTAACAAAAACAGAGGGATCCATCAAACCAAAAACACACATACACAAGCAATAGTGAGATATGACAAAAGTAACAAAACAAAAGGCTTTGCGCTTAAAATGTTTTACTACGATCATGAATCTAACTTATTTTCAGCGCATTCTTCGACTTCTTCTGAAAAAAACGAAACCAGCTCAACACAAACCATTGAAACATCTCATGAAATACCTAGTAGCCAATACATCTTAACAATCCATTTGTGTTTAAAGACTTGTTTGAGAGAGGACTGAGGAAGAAATGTCTTGAGCAGAGTGGAATTGGGTTTCACCTGAAGGAGAAGAAGAGTCGTTTCTAAGAGACCTTTGTATCTTCTTTAGTTCTTTGGCCACTTCCACCATTGTTGGAACTTCCCCTCTTACACCGGTGCATCTCAGTGAAAGCATTCCAAAAGCTTTCATTTGACAAAGCTCTTGTTCTGAATTTTCATCCATCTTTTCTAACACTTCTGGATCCGCGATCTCATCCATTCTTCCCTCCTCCATGAATTTTAACAGCATAGATTGAAATTGGATGGTAATTAAAAAATCAAATTAAAAAAACTTTATACTTGTGAAGTTTTACCTGGTCCAATGATAAAATCTAAAGGTTCTAAAAACAATTAACCAATTAGAAACTGACACCTATTAACTTTAGTTGGGTTCCAAAACCTGTAATCCATTTTGATTTAATTTCGATCCTTTAAATCTTAGATTTATGTTTTAGAACCTTCGTATATCTCACGTTGGAGATAGTCTAAGGCACGAACTGTTTTGTAGTGCAAATAAGAGGAAGAAAAGAAAGTGATCAAAAGTCAACTCAAACTCAAACAAAGAGGACAAAAAATGGAGCTCTTCATCTTCATCTTCCTCCTCTGTCTCCCTATCTTCATCTTTTTCATCTTCCGCAAGAATTCTTCGTCAGAATTCGGTTTCAACTTTCAAGTCTTATCCGATCGTCGGAAGCTTACCTGGGTTAGTGAAAAACCGTCACCGATTACTCGACTGGTCGGTAGAGACTTTATCCCGATGCCCAACACAAACGGCAATTCTCTGGCGACCAGGGAATGAACAATTTGTCATGACGGCGAATCCAGCTACCGTTGAGTATATCCTCAAGACCAAATTCGAGAGTTTCCCTAAAGGCGAATGGTTCATCTTGATTCTTGAAGATTTTCTTGGCCGCGGGATTTCTAACTCCGACGGTGAGATGTGGTGGAAACAGAGGAAGACGGCGAGCTATGAATTCAATACTAAGTCTCTCCGTGACTTCGTTATGAGCAACGTTACCATCGAAATCAACACAAGGCACTAACCTTTTATATATTACTCAAGTCTCTTCACGTATCAGAGTCTACACACGCTGCCACATTAATTCGGCCCGGAAAGTGGCCCGATCACGCCTATTAATTGATCTCATCACAGATTTGTTAATGAGCTTTTTTCCTTCCAGGCTTGTTCCGATGTTAGCAGAATCTGCAACTTCCGGAAAATTGATAGACCTTCAAGACATATTGGAGCGATTCGCGTTCGATAATATCTGTAAATTAGCCTTCAACGTCGATTCGGCTTGTCTTGGCGACGACGGAGCCGACGGTGTAAACTTCATGCAGGCCTTTGAGACGGCAGCGACGATCATCTCCAAACGGTTTCACTCTGTGGTTTCTTATTCATGGAAGATGAAAAGGAAACTCAATATTGGATCGGAGAGATTCGCAGACGAGATCGTGCGTACCAGGATTGATCAAGGAAGATCAAGTGACAAAACGGAAGATCTGCTTTCTCGGTTTATCAGCAACGAGGAGATGAATTCTCCGGAGATGCTCCGTGACATTGTCATAAGTTTCATCCTCGCGGGACGAGACACGACTTCTTCTGCTTTAAGCTGGTTCTTTTGGTTACTCTCTATGCATCCAGAGGTGGAACACAAGATTCTAGAAGAGCTAAACTCGATACGAGAACGAACCGGGAAGCCAATCGGGGAAGTTTACGGGTTTGAAGATCTTAAACTGATGAATTATCTGCATGCGGCGATAACAGAATCTCTAAGATTGTATCCGCCTGTCGGCCTGTGCCAGTGGACACATTGCGTTGCGTTGAAGACAATGTATTGCCTGATGGGACATTTTTAGGGAAAAATTGGGGGATAAGCTATAACGTGTATGCAATGGGGAGGATGGAGAGTGTTTGGGGGAAAGATTGTGATCGGTTTGATCCCGAGAGATGGATTGATGAAACAAATGGTGGTTTTAGAGGTGAGAATCCTTTTAAGTTTCCTGTGTTTCACGCGGGACCAAGGATGTGTTTAGGGAAGGAGATGGCTTACATTCAGATGAAGTCGATAGTTGCGACAGTTTTAGAGCGGTTTGTGGTTGAAGTGCCGGGGAAAAAGGAGCGTCCTGAGATTCTCTTATCTTTGACACTTCGGATCAGAGGAGGTTTGTTTGTGAGGGTACATGAGAGACCTTGAGTTACTTGTTTTAGAAGCAACAGTTGGTTTGCTCTTGTAGTGTCCTTATTTTACACGGTTTTAGTGGATTTTCGAAATACAATCTCGACGTGACGTAGGAGAAGTGTGAATACAATGGTTGCACTGAACTCGTTAAACTCTCGATCATGTTTATTTTTCAAGTTTTACTGAATTTATTTTCACTAGGTTCGAACCCAAGCTACACCGCAAGATTGTTTTTTTTTTTTTTTGTTATATTTTTTTCTGTTTCTTTTTTTCGATTTCATAATTTTATATATGTTGTTTGGAATCAAGTTTCGTAACTTTTTGATAACTTCAATGGTAATTTTAGTTTTGTTGTTATTATTATTTACATTATCGTATCATTGTTGAGCATTTGATTTCATAAATTTAGTTTTTGAATATATTTTAAATTGTTACCTTAAAAAATAAGTTTTGGGATTACAAATCTTTAGTTCTTGATTTTTTTCTCACTCACAAATAAACAAACAAGAATCGAACATATATATTTTCAGCACATTCTTCAACTTTTCCTGAAAACCCCAAACCAGTTCAACATAACCCATTGAAATATTTCATGAATTATTAGCAATGCCTTTGTGTTTAAAGTCTGGTTTGAGAGGACGACTGAGGAAGAAATGTCTTGGGCAGAGTCGAATTGGATTTCTTCTGAAGGAGAAGAAGAGTCCTTTCTAAAAGATCTTTGAATCTTCTTTAGTTCTTTTGCGACTTCACCATCGTTGGAACTTCCGCTCTACGACCGATGCATTTCAGTGAGAGCATTCCGAAACCTTTCATTTGACAAAGCTCTTGTTCTGAAATTTCATCCATCTTTTCTAACATTTATGGATCTACAATTTTATCCACTCTTCCCTCCTCCATGAATTCAAACAACCTAGAATCATAAGAGTCAATCATTATCATTGGTCCCTTCAAAAAAATTTAATTAGGGTTTTGAGATATAGTTTTTATTTTGGTCACTCACAATCGTAAACGCTTGCGAAAAAGAACTTTTGCAATTCAGCGATTTTGAGTGGTCTAGAGCGGTTTAAAACGATTTCTATGATTTGTTTTAAACGCTATAACCGTACAAATACGTATTTTAAGAAATTAGAATGTCAAATGGTCCGATAAAGAGTAACATTGATTAAAAAAAAAAGATTTTAAATGCCAAAATAGAGTGAAAGCAGAGCAATATAGTGTATATATATATATCTTTATATGTATATATGTTTTAGCAATTAAGAAACAAATTATGTTTTATAAATCAATTTAAAAATACATTAAATATGAGAAATTGTTAGAAATGCCCATCTCGTGTCACTTTTCAAATCTATCCCTCTCAAATCTACCCTCTATAATTTGTACTAAACAGACTATTTTGCCCTTATGTTAGAAACTTAAACCTTATTTAAAAATATTTATATTCAAAAAATAAATAATTACAATAATTTTTGGCGGAATAAATTATGAGATTAATTTTTCCGCCAAAAAATTACGGGAAAATTTTGGCGGGAAATTTTTTTTTTTGCGGAAAATTTTTGTCGAAAATTTTTTTCGGCGTGAAACTTTTTGTGGTTTACGGGATTACTTTTCCCGCCAAAAAGTTGCAGGAAAATTTTGGCGGAAAATTTTTTTTTTTAGGAAAATTTTTTTACGAAAAAAACGTTTTTTGGCGGGAAATTTTTTTTCGGAAAACATTTTTGGCGGTAAAAACAAAACCTTTTACATGGTTTTTATATGGTTTTTTTTTACATGATTTTTACATGGTTTTTATATGGTTTTTATATGGGCTTTTTTTACATGGTTTTTACATGGTTTTTATATGGTTTTTACATGGTTTTTATATGGTTTTTTTTTACATGGTTTTTATATGGTTTTTACATGGTTTTTATATTGCTTTTTTGGCGGAAAAATTTTTGACGGGAAAAATTTCGAAATTTTTGGCGGGAAAATTTTCAAAATTTTTGGCGGGAAATTTTTTGAATTTTTTACGGGAAATTTTTGAAGAATATAGGGTTTTTAGTCTTGAGGATAGGGTTTTGATCATTAAAGGTAATTTGGTCTATTTGCTACAAAATGAGGGATATTTTTAAAAAGAAGAATTCCTCAAAACACCACCATTTTAGTTTTCTTTCCAAAAATACCACTAATATCAAATTATTGTTCATAGGTATTGAATTTTAAATCTTTGATTTGGGTTGATTATTTTGCAATTTAGGGTTTAGTATTTATGGGGTAGGGTTAGGGTAGGGTTTAGTGTTTAGAATTTAGAATTTACAGTTTAAAAATTAAAAAATTTATTTTATTTTGGTGGTATTTTTGTCCTAAAAACAAAAATTGTGGTGTTTTAGAGAATTTCCCTTTTAGAAATGGACATATGAGGGAGGGTATATTTGATTAAGGTATGGTTGAAGGGCCATTTTTGCAAATGCCCCATTAAATATTGTAGTAATTGTTTAAACTACTAATAAATGATAAATACTTACGAAAATATTGAATTACTATAAAGATATTAAATAGAAAAATAAATATCAGACTATATGATCCATTTTAAAATTAATTAATTATAAATTTATTTGATGTTAATTTTTTTATTTTAATGAAAACCCACAATGTTGGAAAAAAAAAAGTTGGAAAAAAATATGAAAAACACAATAAAAAATGTAACTAATGTATATAATTAAAAACAATTTCCAGATTTTGCCTTATTTAATCGTCATTTTAAAGTAAATATATATTAGAATCTACAACATCTTGGAATTTTTTTTAGCATAAAATAATTTGATATTTATTTTTCACTTTAAATGATGAAAAAAAAAAAGAGAAATGTGTATATTTTTTGAAAATATAATGATATAGTTATAATAATATAGATAATGGTGTATTTGGATTTGAAATTTGTTTAATATAATTAAATTTGATGTAAAATTGATAGTAGTGTATTTGAGTTGGAAAAAAAGACACATGTTAAATGGAGAGATACTATGTATCATGTCTCAAATGTTCAAAGCTTTGTGTTTAGGAAAAACTTTATTTTATTATATAAGAAGATAGTATTGTATATTTTGTTATATTAATTACAAATGTATGTGAGAGTAAATGCTACTTCTATCACCCATGAGACTTATACGCTTTATCATTCTTACATTTAGTGGCTTTTTTTCTGATTTTTGAGATTTTTTGTTTGACAATGGAGGTGAAGCTAGAAACGACAGGGAGAGAAATAATCAAGCCTTCTTCACCAGCACCTCTTGATCGCCTTGAGCTATCCATGTTCGATCTCACCTGTCCGGCAATGTACGTGCCAATGACCTTCTTCTACAAATCCAAAACCGGAGAGTCGCCAGAGATCATATCTCAAAAGCTGAAAACCTCTTTATCAGAGACTCTGTCACGTTTCTATCCTCTAGCGGGACGTATAGAGAGTATCTACATAAACTGCAACAACGAAGGAGTAGTCTTCTCGCAGGCACACACCAACCTTCTCCTCTCAGATTTCCTCAGAAATCTCAATACTGACTCTCTGGAAGAGTTCTTCTATCAGAACGAGGAGGGAGAATCTCCGGAGACGCGGCCGTTGATGAAAGTCAAGGTCAGCTTCTTCAGGTTAGGATCAGGATTCGCAGTTTGTGTTGGTATCTCTCATAAGATCTGTGATGCAGCCTCATTGTTGAGTTTCGTCCAAGGATGGGCCGCGACAAGAAATGACGTGGCAGTGACTACTCCTACATTTGCAGGAGTTACCATTTACCCTCCAACTCAAAGCTCTTTAGAGCCTCATACAATGGTTGACACTTTGGTACGTACGTGGAGGCAAGTTTGTAACCAATAGATTCTTCTTCGAATCCTCTAAGATCGCTGAACTAAAACACAAGGTAGCTAGCGAAAGCGTCATGGTACCTACACGTGTAGAAGCCATCGAATCGCTTATCTTGAGGTGTGCCAAAAATGCCTCACGCTCTAACTCGGCCACTCCAAAGTCAACGCTAATTATACGGCTTAGGATCCCTTATGATGTTTTGCCAAGGGGTGCCATAGGAAATCTTTTATCAGGATTCATTCTCAAGAAAGGTGCACAGAGCGCCATGGAAGTTGGCGAAATCGTTGCGGATTTTAGAAAGGCAAAAGAAGGGATCAACAAGATGATTGAAGATAATCTGCAAGGCTACAATACTTCTAGTACCATCACCACTACTACACTGCTTGGTCAGAACTTGTTGAACACGATGGGAAATTTCATGTCAGAGTCAAATCTAGACATAGAGGCATACTCAATGTCTAGCTGGTGCAGAAAGCCTTTCTACGACGTTGAGTTCGGATGGGGTACTCCGGTATGGATGGGACCCAATGCTAACAGTAACAACATAGCTTGTGTGGTGTTAATGGATGCAAAGGACGGTAGTGAAGGTGTAGAAGCTTGGGTCAGCTTACCCGAGCAAGACATGCTCGTGTTTGTTCGTGACCAGGACTTGCTTACTTATGCCGTCCTAAATCCTTCTGTCCTGATTTAAAACCAGTGACCATATATCTTAATGTTTTATCATCAATATTCAAGATTTTTTTTTTTCTCAACCAAACATTAATTAGAAAGTCACTCCTCCATTGGTTTCCCAAATAGGAGGAAAATTTATACTAAGTAAAGGGGTACTTGAGGCTTCCTAGAGTGTCCACATCAGCAAACTCCAAATTCATCTAAAGATGCCACATCAGCAATGAAAAGAAAGCCAAAAAAAATGTTTTACGGTTGATTGATTTAATAATTGTCGTTCTCTATTGGTTTGGCTTTTTTTTTTTGTGTCAATGGGAAAAAAATCAGAAATACTCAACTTTTCACTTCTCCTATTAAAAAAAAAAAAAACTTTTCACTTCTCCTTTTTCTCTTGACGATTTGGTTCCGTTTTGTGCGAATTTATCAATCTGAATATGTTCTTTGATTCAGTCTCCTCAAATAACTTACGAAATCTTACCTCTTTTCAATCCGGTGAATAAGGTGAAAAAGAGAAGCGATTCCATGCTCTCTCCGACAGTCCGACTCATTGTTTGCGTTTTCTGTCGAGGAAACGATTCAACCGATTCAAACAAACTGGTATGTCTCAGAACTCGATTTGATTTCAATCGATAATGGTTTCAATGGAATTTGTTGATGCTCAGAATTCAACAAAGTGTTAGATAAGAATCGNGAGAAGCGATTCCATGCTCTCTCCGACAGTCCGACTCATTGTTTGCGTTTTCTGTCGAGGAAACGATTCAACCGATTCAAACAAACTGGTATGTCTCAGAACTCGATTTGATTTCAATCGATAATGGTTTCAATGGAATTTGTTGATGCTCAGAATTCAACAAAGTGTTAGATAAGAATCGCGAGAGCATGACGAAATAAGAGTTTAATGATTTGATAGCTGTGCCTCGCAAGAAGCTGCCTACGTACCCTTTTAAAAAGGGATCAAGTCATTCGTAGTTCAAATTACCTAGAAAATGCTCTAGCCGAGAGTTGTTCTAGCCGAAAGATGTTCTAGCTGAGAGTTGTTCTAGCAGAAAGATGTTCTAGCTGAGAGTGTCGTTGGAACTGGGTGATCGTTTGAGCTAGCTGGGTAGTTAGCCTACGAGCCTGGCAACTAGGCGACGAGCTGGACAATTTGGCGACGAGCTGGTGAAGAGAGCTGAGTAGCAAGGAGATGACCCGGGTAGCAAGGAGACGACTCGGGTAGCTAGGCGACGAGCCNNCTGGACAGCTTGGCGACGAGCTGGTGAAGAGAGCTGAGTAGCAAGGAGACGACCCGGGTAGCAAGGAGATGACCCGGGTAGCTAGGCGACGAGCCGGACAGCAAAGTGACGAGCTGAACAAGAGAGACGGACAACTAGGCGACGAGCCGGTAGTCAAGTGACGAGCCGAGTATTAATGACCTCCCCCTAATTTTGCGGGCACTGTTCCTATTTATACTAATTTTAGAGAATGAGCTAGAATTCCCTTTTTGCCCTTGACATCCATCCATAATTTTCTCTAATGCCAAGACTTCAATCTTGGGCTTTGAAAAGGAGCTGGGCCAAGAGGGGTTGATTTGGACCTTGGAGAGGTCCAGACCCAACAGAATTAAGTGATTTGAGATAATGGTTTATGTGAATTTGGGGATAATAAGCTGTTCGTTGATTTCTCGGCTTCATGGTGTGGACCATGTAGGATGATTGCGCCAATGGAAAAATGCAGACATGGATGGTAATGGTGTTGTACGCGATCGAGAGGCTTCTCTCACGAGTTCAAGAACACAACCACCGTGTCCACATTATCAAGGTATTACTTAAGATTCTTATATTTCCTTTTTATAACATTATTAAATTATGAAGATTGTGAAATGTAATAATAACAATTTCATTGTGTTTGATTTCCTAGGCTATTGTATACTCAGGCAATGTTCTTGCGCTCTATATGACAAAACCTGAAGGGTTCAAGTACAAAAGTGGCATGTACATGGTTGTCAAGTGCCCTGATATCTCCAAATTCGAATGGTAATAACATCTTTTTCCATAAGCATCTAACCAATAGTATAACTTACCAAAATAAATATTATATTTCAATCATTGTAATATTAACTTTGTTATGTGGTTTAGGCATCCATTCTCCGTCACTTCTGCACTCGGAGATGAATATTTTGTTATTAACATGGTCAAACATTTACCTATGTAGAATATGGTCTTTCTGAGAAACAAGCTGAGGACTGGAGATAAGTCTTCGAAGGCTAACTGCTCTTGAGGTGCTTTTTTATATTCGATAAGTTCATTTTATGAAATTCCTGTAAGTCTCTCTTTTATCCAAAGTCTTCATCTTTGTTTTTGTAATACTAATTTGCCATTTGTTTAGTCTCTGATATCACTCAT
>OVAQ01002933.1:0-11167 GCA_900406345.1 Erysimum cheiri | reverse complement strand
ACGTGTCAAAATCTCTAACCGATAGATATGACACATGTCATAATCTTGGATCTTTGAAATCGACACGTGTCACGATCCAGCGAGTTGCTAACTTCGAAAATCCAACTTTATATAATAAGATTAGCATGGTTATAATTAAAACATAAAACAAAAACATTCTTTAGTAATAATACATATATAGTTTAAATATTTCTTTAGTAAGAACAAATACGAGACAGGGGAAACATTAAAAATGGTTACAGATGCTCCAAACATGCTAATAACAAATTAACAAGGCACATTAAAATATGATAATACTCAATTGTATAGGAATAAATACCCTCACAAATTTAATGACTAGCGACAATATATCAGCCCTAAAGCATAGAACTTATCATAATCACAAGAACCACCACCCCCGGACCAACCAAACCGGCTGAATTGTGAGCTGAAGCCGGCCCTGGAGCAGGAGCATGAGCGTTTGAATCAGACGACGATGGTTCTAGTCCTGGAGAAGGCCCCGGCGACGACAAATCTTGATGGACCGGAGACAATGAAGGTGACGGAGACGGGGAGGGAGAGGGGTGACGAGGAGAGTGGCTGTGGTGGACGGTGGACATGACCTTGACGGCTAGTTTCTGACCTTTGAGACAGTTTTCAGAGTTGCCGCTAATGAAAAAGAAGGACCCTGAGCGACTAAGTAGAAAGAGAGAGTCTCCGTCTGAGAGGGAAGTCATGGGGTGAGTCGTGTTGCATGTGTTGTACTCTTCTTCACTCACCTCCAACACTGAATCTTTTCCCTTGGCGTACTTAAAATCTTGTAAAATCAAAATATTATACATTTATATTGACACATCTCTTGTATATATGTATTATGTATTATGTATAGAAGATAAGAGAGAAAGAGACTTACGAAGAGTGTCATTGACTTGAAACCGGTTTCGGTGAGACCAATGAGAATAATCCTCGGAAGGAGTAAGGACCCAACCATCTTTCCCACCAACATAGAACTTGTATCCATTTGATATCGTAAACCCCAAACCCATCAACATCACAATCATCAAGTAAAGATCAAACCTTTTGACCTGACCCATCTTCGATCCAGAACTTTGATTACAACCCAACTTCTTATTAATTAACTCTCTTAAAATTGCTTATCTCTTTAATTGTATGGGTGTGTGTTTGCAAACCTCTTGGGTGTTTATTTATTTATGGTGAAAGTAAAGAAGACATAGCCGTTATAGGTCAAGCTTTTTGGCTGTGTGCGTCGATTACCTAGAGAAATGCAAATTAAGTAGAGGCGTTTCGATTCTGCTGCTCATCTCTTCTTTTTTACACGTCTCGACATGCAATGGACTTAACGGCTATCTACTCTTAATTTTTACTTTCTTTCTCACAAACAACCATTTTTTCACTCAGATCTTTTAATTTCTAGCCATCAAATATAAAATTGAAATCCTCTATTATTTATTATTGTTAAACTTACGTTACAACTACATACTATTATTTTGTTTTATAAAAAAACGATAAAAGATAAAGTTATAAATCGCAAAACAATAAATAAAGTTTTAGTGGGCTTTTTCAAATGGATCGAGTATGTTGTAAGAAGGCTTTGCACATATTTCTCCTCTCCTTTTAAAGCCCAAGTAGTAGTAGAAGCATCCTTTTGTTCTCCATTAGTACACAATTAATTAGAGGAATTTTATTTTCTATAATGGGAGATTAGGAATCTTTCTCAGGGTCAAGGGTCTAATTAGTACTAATTTATTTGAACGTTCCTAAACTGGGAGATTAGAAATAAAATTTTCTGCTTATGTTATAATCCAACAAACGTTAAACAATGGTATATATCTTTATCAACGAAATGTTTAGGGGAAATAAGAAGTTTAAAGGCGTAAAGAAAGGACCTGAGAATATGAGACTTCAACTAACCTCTTATTAGTCAATTCAATTAAAACATTGAACCTTGGTTTATAACAGAAAAAGCTAATAAATTGAAATAAAAAAATGAGAGAACAAAAGAAGTTTCGACTTGTTCAACAACGAGTAATTGATGAGAGGAGTTGATTGAGAAGCTTCAACGACCGCAGAAACAAATTGCTAAATCCAATTGGGAGTTTTATAAAAAAGAATGGGAGAGGCAAATCTCTTTTGGTTTTGTTTATCTGTGTAATCATCTTTCTATCTGCTGTCTGATACATCCACCAATCTCATGCTTGCCTTTTTGTTTTGTTACAAAACCAAAATTTGAAACCTAGCTTGTTTGACTTTATTTGAAGCGAAGCTCTTCTCTCTTCCTTTGTGTTTCTTGTAGCCCTAAGAATGGATTGTTTTCTTCGGTGATGTGGGTTTTGGAGCAAGACTCGAATCACTTCTGATCCAGTCGGATTTTGTATTTTTATTTTGGGTTTAATCACAAAAATAGAAGGGATTTTGGGGTTGTGATATGAAGAAGCGGGAAAATTTGGGGGTTTTGGGATTAGGGTTGGAGAGGCAGGTGATCTTCTGGCTATCGATTTGGCTGGCAATTTCGCAACAAGCGGCGGGACTGAGACCCATTAGGGAGAAAACTCGATCATGGAGCGACGAGGTTTGTGTTTTCTTCGTTGATGATTGCTCGAAAGTTTCTTCATTTCGGTCATCCCAATGTTTCCCAGTAAACAAATTTATGATTTAGTTAGTAAGTTTGATGTCCCTGATTTGTCTCAGCTAAGAATCCGACCAATTTTCTGTGAAATGACTTGATTCTGCTCATAATTAGCTGCTGGTCATACTTGATTACTTTTCTAAGTATGAGATTATTTGCTTTTTGAAGATTATACTAGCAAAATTGAGCTGATCAGAGTGAAATGATATCGCCACATTGACCATATTGAATGAAAATCCAGGAATTGAGTAGCTTTGGTCTAAGTTTCATCTTTTGATTTGATTGAGCTGGCTGAAAATGTTTAAACTATCTAATTTTGCTCGATTGAGCTCATTAGTGTGATAGACTGATAGTATCCAAGCTTTGTTCTACCAGTGAATACTCTGAGATGTGTGAGAATGATCTCTTGTTAGTGTGGTGAGATGAGACCCAGTAAGGCAGTAACAGCGTCTCAGGTAGAGACCAGTTAGTTTGCAGAAGTAGAACTATTGGTAGTGGGGAATCTAGGATGGCATTTGCAGTTTTGAGTTTGTATTGCTAGTGAATCATAGCAAGACTGTGCGAAGTGAACTCATTTACGTTAGACTAACCAGGCAATGTTTGGGTAATGGTTTAATCCGTGAGGGTTTTGTGATCTAGCAGTGGCTCTTTGGTAGAAAACAAGAAGCTGAAGTTGGACCGTTTTCTGCATGGAATATAACAGGAACATATAGAGGTTTGTGGCATGTCCTTCTTTATTTTTTAACTTCTTGCCACTTCATGATTGTCTACTATGTTGTGGGTGTATGTGTATTGCTTTGTTTTCTAGACTACTTATCGAATGTAAAGCGGGTATTTTCAGGAACTTGGAAGTTTCTGAATTCCGTAAATAGCTCTTCGAAGTTTCAGGACTTTCAAAAAGAAAATGGTAATTCTGTGGTCGAATTAGTAGCAGTTCCAACGAAGATAACTGGTGTGCATTATGTTCAGGTGAACAGCTCAGCTTCTAAAGTCTGTATCATAGGATCGCCCTTGGTCTTGTAGTATGCAATATTTGAATTCAAACAACATTAATGAAACAGGGTGTAGTTGTTTTCCGTGACGTATTTGACAATGAACAAAATGTGGGTGGTGCCCAAATAAATCTGGAAGGTGTATATATATGGCCCTTTAGACAACTCCGCCTTGTGGCTAATAGGTACTAACTTTTGATTTATTTAACTGCTTTTAAGATTTATTCTTGAGTCTTAACTCCAAGGTCTGTACATTACTTGACCTAAATAGCGGCAAGGAGAGCGATTCAGGGCAAGAAGACAATAATCTTCTCTCAAATCCCTATCATCTGGTAATCCTTTAGACTCTTGTTTGTCCCACTTAGGCAATGATAGTGCTTTCTTCTGCTGATGGCTTGTTTGATGTGTTAAAATGTTCCAAGAGCTTACTAGTGTGAACTTTCTGTTGTTGGACAGCTCGGAATTTTCTCCTCTCAAGTGTTTCAAGAATCTCCAAGAGACAAATTACTGAAACGGAAACTTTGTAAGCAGTATCCTATTTTGTCCCGCTTGGGTTTAACTTTTCAGCGACTCTGATCTTCAGTTCTCTTGTACTTCAGCTCCAGTAAATGAGATGGAGAAGCACTGTAATATCGAAATAGCAGCTCAAGTATCCCGTGTGGCTTCTAATGAAAATAGTATGCACTCTAACTTTAAACATCGAGGTGATCCTGGCGTATTCTTTGTCTCCTTAATCACCTTTAATCTTACGATGAGGGACTTTTCCATATTTTGGTAGATGGAGACAAAAATTATTATCACATGGAAGGATTGATGGAAAGTCCTGGGGTAGGCGATGACGGAGATTGTTTTTCGCCTTTGTTACTGAATGCAACTTCTGTAAATGTCGAAGTCTACTATAACAAAGCTGTGAACTATACACTGATGGTCACTTTTGTATCCTTTATTCACAAGTCGTTTACCCATTCATAACAAAATGCCGAGAACATATGCAATTTTAGCTTCTTCCTTAACTTTCTATTGCATATAGGTCTCTTTCCTCCAGGTTCTTTTGTTAATCCGGCAAATGGAGCATGGTAACACACAATCTGTAAGATTCTGATGTAAAGCAGATGTGTCTGATATTGTTATTCTTATACAGAATGAATAAAAATAACTAACTTCTGGAAATTCTTGTATACAAGGGTGCTGCCAAGGTATCCATTGTAATGATTGGGCAACAAGCGATCATGGATGCTTATTTGTGCCTTTTACATCTCACGGCCGGTATATTAGTCGGTATGTATATCGTTATAACCGTACTCATGCGTTAAAGGATGCCATTTTTCTTTTTCTTTTTTTAATTAACTTTTCTTTTTTCATGTAACATGTTTGGTTTTTATTGAAGTGATCATTTTTATGCATTTGATAGCTTTTTTTACTTAGTTCCGCTTCATTTTGATTATATTCTTTTTTGGTTTTCATCGACCATTCTGTTCCTCATCCATTTAATGCATTACTCATTCATTGTGTTGGAATTTCTTATTCTGTCTCATTAACCTGTATGCTACTTGACATTGTGATGTTTTTCCTCAAATCTCAGTTACTGCTAAACCTAAAGCTTACAACTTTCTCATGCAGAATCTCTATTTAATGCATTTGCAACCGCTGCATTCTTCAAATTCGTAGTCTTTTCGATTTTTGAGATGAGATATCTTCTGGCCATATGGAAAGCAACCCGTCCTTCCAACAGCGGAGAGGGTTGGGAAACAATGAGGCGAGAACTGTCCTTTCTGTACAGCCGCTTCTGTGAGTAGTTACTTCTTTAGTGTTTGTTTATCGATAAAAGCTTCAAGCTTTTTTTATGATATTAGTCATATGACTGCTTGATTTTTCCCCGCTTTTTAAATCTCGGTTCCTTGAAACCAATACCAAGAAAATGGTTTGAATTTCTTCCTAACCTATAACAGAGAAAAATGTTATTTCCCAGTGAGATAATTGCAATTTAGAAAACTATCTTCTGTCACCTTGGTATGGAAAAAATGGTATTGTTCATCTTCTCAAAATTTCCAAGTTATGCCTGCTTGGTTTCACTCACTTGCTAATGTAACTTTATTTTGAAACTAATGACAATAGCCTGCACTAAATCTTGAGCGCTAGACATTCTCACCGTTCATATGACTTTTGTTTTTCAATTAGCTGAAAACTTCAACGCAAGTTCAGATGCTAACGCTGATGTTTCATCATTATCTCAATATAACAGATGGGATCCTTCTTGGAGGCATTTTGATAATGTACCAGTTCCACAACTACATGCAGCCGATTCTCCTTGTCATGTACTCATTTTGGATACCACAGATAGTCGCGAATGTCATCCGGGATTCAAGAAAGCCGCTGCATCCATATTACATCTTGGGCATGACAGCTACACGGTTAGCTATACCGTTATATGTTTTTGGATGCCCACACAACTTTATGCGTGTAGAGCCCAACAAGGTCTGGTGCGTATGTTTGTGCACGTTTATGGGGTTGCAAGCTGTTATTCTACTTCTTCAGCATTATCTCGGTTCACGTTGCTTTGTTCCTCGTCAGGTTAGTTTGTTCTTTTTCCATGTAAACTACATATGAAACTTTCAATCTAAAAAAGCAAACACTACGTTTTCAGTTTGGTTTCAGTTTTGCTTGGATTTTTCAGGTCTCTTTCCCATTGCTAAGTTGTTTTTAACTACGGCTAATCTCTTTCTTCATCGTTTTCGCCTGCATGCAGATGCTACCAGAGAAATACAACTACCACCGAAGATTTAATCGGGACGTAAGCCGCACCACTGATTGCGTCATCTGCATGACCGCTATTGATCTCAGACAGCATTCAAGTGATTGCATGGTACAGCTGTTTTGTTTGGCTTCTCTTAACTACATTTTTTTCCCCAATAAACAAAATCATGAGCGTGCTTGTTTTAAAAACAGGTAACTCCATGTGATCATTTCTTCCACTCCGGATGCTTACAGAGATGGATGGATATAAAAATGGAGTGTCCAACTTGTCGGCGTTCTCTTCCTCCAGCATAGAGGATGTTTTCAGTTTGTTAGGACTTAGGATATACCGACTTCACTCAGTTTATCGCGGGTAACAACTCAAACAGAACTTCCAAACCTAAGTTTTTTTGTGTCCTTGGAAGTTTCTTTGCCTATTAGGTATATAAATAAGGGTCTTGGCTCTGTCTGAAGTTAACAGACCTGAAAGTGATTTTATAAATGAGAACTCAGGATAATAAAACCCAAGGTGTATTTGGCCTATGAGGAATCATGCTTTTATTTGAGTGTTTTGTCATGCGTTTTCAGGTGTGTTGGTTCCTGTTTCGTCTGAAATAATTGTGGGATGCTTCGTTTATTTTTGTGTAACGTTTCTGGGGTGTGAGTTTTCACAAAATCACGAAGTTAACTGCTGCTAAATTTGACTCTGAAACAGGTGGGGCTGGTTATTAAATTTCAGGTCCTTGGAGAGGTTTAGAAGATTTTTAGATGAAAACATAGCAAAGGTGGAATCTGTAACTGCGGCTAGATACCGCGGATAGACATTGTGTTCTGTATAAACTGTATAATGTTACAATCTTAGTGCATATTCTTTCACCCTACAACCCTATCTTTCACACAATTCTTGATTCTTTCATTTTCTTTGCACACATAACATCTTGGCATACGAGTGATCCTTATGTGTCAGCTGGACCAGGAGCAATGGAAGGTCTTTCCGTAGACGGAGCAACCAGAGGAGCCATGGCTGAGCATTCGTAGTCATAGCAGTCTACGGGGTGATCAAGTACAGCATCACAGGCTTTTTGGCTCCGCTGAAGCGGTTTGTCAGGCAGACAGTTGTAGCGATCATCGACGGCTATTCCTCTGGAAGTCAGGTTCCTGCAGATGCCTTCTTCTTCACAGAAATAGTTGTAAGAGAGGGTAAGGTTCAGCAGGCTGGGCAAAACGCAGACTCCAAGAGGGACAGTGCCAGTGAACATGTTGTGTTCCAGATTCAGCTGCTCGAGATGGCCTAGGCCAGCGAGACTGTAAGGTACAGGACCGACTAAACTGTTGTAGCTCATGTCCAGGACTCTTAACTTGTAGAGATACCCGACTTCGGGGGGTAGACACCCAGATAAACTTGAGTTGATTAGGAGAAGCTCTTCCAAGGTATCTGCAAAGCGGGCTATGGTTGGAGGCAAACAACCGCTAAAATCATTGTTGGCAAAGACGACAACAGAGGCGGTTGTTCCAGTGAAATCTCGGGGGATGAGGCTTGTTAACCGGTTGTTGTTCACAAAAATGGCGTCGAGGGGATTACTGAAGAGTTTTGGAGGCAAGGGGCCTTCAAACTCATTGTAACGAATGTCAAGGTACTTTAGAGAAGGGAGTGATAGGACAACGTCTGGAAAAGGACCTACAAAGCGGTTGTTGCTGAGGTCGAGCTCATAGAGTTTCGAGAGATTGGCCAATGAAGGAGGAAGGATCCCGCAGAACCGATTGCTATTGAGATGGATGAGAGCGAGGTCAGAGAGAAGGCCAAGGGCTTCAGGCAGGAAACCGGCGATGTCACCGTGATTGAGATCGATTCCGGCAATAACTAGAGTGTTTGCATCGGAAAGGGATGGCGCGCAGAAGATGCCTGTGTAGCTGCAGACTGAAGGGCCGACCCAGTCTGCAGTTAAGTTCTTTGGATCGGAATAGATGACCTTCTTCCATGCTTGAAGTGCACGGTATGCTTGCTGAAGCTGCTGGTTAGGGTTTGGGGTGTGTGGGTGAGGAGGGTGACTTGTATGGTGGTGAAGGTTATGCTTTGCGGTTGATACAAAAGATAGAAGAACAAGAAGAACTGAGATAAGGGCATGAAATGTAAGAGAGAGAGCCATTGAAAGACAAGTTATGGATCCTTTTTGTTTTAGTGTATGGATTTATATAGACACACTTTCAAGTTTCAGTCTTTGGAGCGATGATTGAAAAAATGAATCTACTGATGGCATAACATCAAGGAAAAGGACTCAACTCCTTACTTGTAGCTGTCTGAAGTGGTTTGAAGTGGGATCTGAGACTGACACCTTCAAAGACCAAATCATAGGGTTGATTTTAGATCACTCATTCGCTTACAACCCAAGGTAACCCAATCTGAATTATACAAACTTTAGCATAACCTTCCCTTTAAATTCTTTGAATCTCTCAGCTTGTGTTCATATTCAACCTGACACTATCAACAAAAAAGGCTTTTGTTTAAGTAACTAACAGTGTTTGTGTCTTGTGGTTTTCTTTATATTTATTCTTTCGTAAAGAAAAGTCACAGAACTAAGACCAACAGCCACAACTTCACAGAGAGTACACTCAATATTCTAAAAGCAACATTTATACGAACAAACTAGGTTTTATTCACTCACAGACCTTAAGGGCTATTCTTTTATAATCATTGTCGTTTAGCCACCACCAGAGCCATACTTCTTGCCTAACACAATGAGCTGGAGCTTGTCATAGCCCGCGAGCACACCAGCCCCTGCAACGGCACGAAGGATGTTGGCACCTGCACCCTTAAAGAGTGACTTGGCCCCTTCGTTTTTGACAATCTGAGTGAAGGCCTGAAAGGAACTCTTGTACTTCACTGCTTCACCTGAGGTCATCATCATTCTTCTACGAACCGTGTCGATAGGGTAAGACGCCAGTCCAGCTCCAATGGTTATTCCCCATCCCAGCAAGAAACTTGCAAAGAAATTATCCTGTACAGATTCAAGCAATGAGTAAACTGTAACAGATGACACAATATGTTGAAGTGAAGAGTTTTTCTTTGTTTTGTACCTGGAGACCATCGACTAGAACCACAGGCTTCAAGGAGTCATACAATCCAAAGTAGAGCCCACGGTACACGATAATTCCAACACATGAGATGTTAAAACCACGGTACAGCCCGATAATGCCATCAGAGGCTATAGTCTTTTTGTACACGTCAATCATGCCGTTAAACTGCCTCTGACCACCTTTCTTTGCTGCCTTTGCATCGTTGGCCAATCGGGTACGAGCGTAATCCAAAGAGTACACAAAAAGAAGAGACGATGCACCAGCTGCACCACCAGACGCCAAGTTCCCTGCAAACCACTTCCAGTAGCCATCTTTGTCTTTCTTGAAGTTGAACAGCCTCTTAAAGTAATCTTTGAACGCAAAGTTCAAAGCCTGCAAACATAATATATCTTTGCTTAACACACTCATCTCAACGTCTATAAGAATCTGATAACATTTGAAGAAAAAGCTAACCTGAGTAGGGAAGTATCTGATAACATTGGCAGTGTTGCCTCTCCAAAGAGCAATCATTCCTTCATCTTTTATTGTCCGGCCAAAACAATCACTGATTCCTTTGTATGGCTCAGAGAGACGCCCAGCTTTGATCATTTCATCTTGATTCTGAATCAAGAGCTTCACACGCTCTATAGGCGCTGCTGCCGTCTTTGAAACAGCAGCTGAGACTCCTCCCATAAGGAAATCGATCAAGAAACCAGCACCAGTTTTCTCGCTAGGGGCTTGAACAGATACAGGCAATGAACCATGTGGTAGAAGAGAAGAGCCAATTCCCTGGTTAGTTGACTGCAGTAGACTCTGCAAACCTCCATTGACATAAGAACCAGAGACACCGTAACTAAGAGTTTGCACACTCGGAGAAAGTCTATTTATCAAGTAAGATTGTCCATGAAGCTTCTGAAACACTGATGGATGCTTTGATCCATCCATTGTTTTGTTGTAAAACTCAGTAAAAGCTGATCTGCAAAAGCAACAAAAATACAGAATTAAACACAAAATTTCTTACTCTCTCGAAAATTTCTATATTTGCATGCTTAAAAAGAATATGATCATAACCAAAACTGGAAGCCATCATCAACACATTTCATAAGATACTAGTAATTTAGTTTAAAGTCACCATTTCAAACAATCAATAATCATGCGACATAATTCCCAATTACCATCACAATTCAAACCTAGTAGGAGCTCTTCAAATGCACTCCTCCATTTCTAAAGATCAAGCAACGAGTGGCATATAGAAACAAGCAATTACGAGAAAGCAGAGCAATAAAACAGAGAGTAACTAAGAGAAGCATCAATGATAAAGCTAGAATTTAAGGAGTCGAGAGCTTACCAAAGATTAATCTCCGGAGCGTAAACGAGAGAGAGAGAGAGACCTCGAAAGAGGCGAGAAGAGAAAGGGTTCTACATGATGATTCTGGTCCTAAAGAAAGTGACGGAAATGGGCCGAAGATGATCTGAAATTACGAAAATGCTACTGCACTCCTTTGACCCGTTTCCTTCTGGGCCCATTTTAATAGGACCCGAGTCCTCACGATTACTTTATACTCCGTTTGTGATTAAATGTCGTTTTAGTCAAATCTTTTAGGGAGAGTTAGTGGAAGATTAATTTGTGTTGAGTTTGTGAATTCTAAAAGATTATAGATTTTTAAAATTTTGTGGATTCTACATAGATTTTATAGAAATTCTACATTGACTTTTTATGAATTTATATAAACTCTCGTAGACTTATATGGAAATGTATGAT
>OVAQ01002932.1:0-11167 GCA_900406345.1 Erysimum cheiri | reverse complement strand
TCTGCGGGTATAATTTTCTCTTCATTATTTATTTATATATCTACCATAAAATCAAATACTCTTTTATAACATTTTCCTTTTTTTTTAATTGTTAATATGTGACTAAAAATAAAAAGTAACCCTTTTTTTATAATAGAAAAACGTTGTGTTTGTAGCCGTCACCATTAACACTCATAAGAAAGCTTTGAATTCACTTCATAAATCCAAAATTTTGGCTCTAGATCATTCATAACTTTGAATTCACATATGATTCGGTGATTGGATTTTGATTTTGATTTTGATTTTGATAATTTGGATATTTTAAAATTCTGAATTCTGTATTTCTTATTACTATCTTCTTCTTCTTTATCTTGTAGAGTTTGATCTCGTGATGCCTCCAGTAAGCACTAGAAAACATGTTCCTGGATCAGTTAAAATGAAGCAGAAAAAAAAAAGTGATGAGTTTATCAAATCCCATGCCAATTCTATATATGCTTAAGTTTGTTACAAAATCTGGAAATTCTACGAATGATGTGGCTGTTGGAGATGAGATCAACAAGAATGATGCTTCTAAGAATGGTGAAAAAGATATGCGCACAGATGAGCAAGCAGAAAACGTTGATGGATTTGAACATATAGAAGAGATTAGAGAAAAAAATCTGTGTGAGCAAAAGGACAACGTCGATGGAGTTGAACATATAGAAGAGATTAGAGAAAAGAATCTCAGAGACATCAATGATAAGCATGAAAATTTGGATGCTAATGATCCTGGAAACTGGAAAAGAATTGAGAAAAGAGAAAGAGATTTATTGGTTAAAAAGGGTCCTCATGCTGGATTACCAATTCATTATCACTTTCCAAGAGATCAAATTGGTAGATGTTTCTCTCATTCATCTTATACAAGAAAAATGAGCAATGGTGAGAATCATGATAGGAGATGGCTAGTTTACTCAAAATCAAAAGATCTGATTTTTTGTTGGTGTTGTAAGCTATTCAGCCAAGAAGAAGATCCTCCTATATTGGCAAGTACTGGGCTTAGTAACTGGAGAAACATTTCGTCTCGTTTGAAAAGACATGAAACCAGTCCTAATCATATTTTGTGCATGACTAAATGGACAGAGTTGGAAGTGAGACTTAAAAGGAATAAAACTATTGATAGAGATGTGCAAGAAGAAATAAATAGGGAAAAAAAACATTGGAGAGATGTGTTGTTGAGGCTTCTTTCATTGGTTGAAGCATTTGCTAAATTAAATATTGCTTTTCGTGGAGAAAATGCAAAAGATTGGTGATGAGAATAACGAGAATTTTCTGGGTATGATTGAGGCGATTGCAAAATTTGATCCAGTAATGAAAGAACATCTCCGGCGGTTTGAAAAAGGTGAAACTCGTAGTCATTATCTCAGTCCCAAAATTCAGAACGAGTTGATAGAGTTACTTGCATCTGAAGTCAAGCTAATGATCATCAAGATGATTCAGAATGCAAAGTATTTTTCGGTAATTCTTGAATGTACTCCTGATATTAGTCATAAAGAGCAAATGAATCTTATTATTCGGTGTGTAGATACTTTGGAGTCCTCACCCAAAATTGAAGAGTCTTTTCTGGAATTCTTAGAAGTGAAAGATACATTAGGAAAAGGAGTATTTGACACCCTACGAGAGGTACTGTTTGATCTCAAGCTGAAAATTAATGATGTGAGAGGACAGGGTTATGATAATGGAGCAAACATGAAAGGAAAATACAAACGTGTGCAAAGCAGATTACTTGAAATTAATCCAAGAGCCTCTTATACTCCATGTGGATGTCATAGCCTTAATCTTGCGCTTTGTGATATATCTTCTTCATCTACAAAAGCAGTATCATTCTTTGGGATTGTTCAACATATTTATTGTTTGTTTTCATCTTCAACTAGAAATTGGGAGATGTTCAGAGAGAAGGTGAATGGCACAACACTCAAACCATTATCACAAACTCGGTGGGAAAGTCGGATAGATAGTGTGAAGCCTATAAGATTTCAGGCTCCAAAAATACGAGATGCTTTGTTTTACTTAGCTAGAAACAGTGATAATCCAATGCATAAAAGTCAAGCAAAGTCTCTTGCTGAGAGTGAGTCACATGGAATTGGAGGTTTTGAATTTTTATTTGGAATGGTTATTTGGTACGAGCTTCTCTCTGCTTTTAACATAGTAAGCAAGATTCTACAATCAGAGGACATGGATATTGATGCTGCTATTTCTCAACTAAAAGGACTTATGTCATTTCTGAAAGAATATAGAGAAACGGGTTTTGAGCGAGCAAAAGCTGAAGCTACACGAATTGCAGATGAGATGGAGATTGAGCCTACATTCTTTGTGAAGCCAAATCGTATTAGAAAAAGGAAAAGACATTTTGATGAAGATGTCGAAAAAGATGATGAAAGTATGAAATTGCTTGGGGAGGAGGGCTTCAGGGTGGATTACTTCATAAGCATCAGGGATCAAGCTATTATTTCTATTGAAACAAGATTTGAGCAGTTCCAAAGTTACGATAAAACTTTTGGATTTTTGTTTGATATAAGAAAGCTTAAATCATCTAGTGATGATGAGTTGATGGAATCTTGTGTTAGGCTTGAAGATTTTTGGAGGCATGGTGCACATTCAGATGTAAACGGAGAATATTTATGCTCGGAACTGAAACTTCTAAGAAAGGTACTTCCAATAGAAGTTAAAATAGCTACAGAGGTATTGAGTTATCTGAAAGGAATAAATGATTTTTATCCAAATTCATGAATTGCTTATCGAATATTCTTGACAATCCCAGTGTTTGTTGCCTTGCCTCTGCAGAAAGAAGCTTTTCAAAGTTGAAGCTGATAAAAAATTATCTACGATCTACTATGTCACAACAGAGATTGAATGGATTATCAATGATATCCATTGAAAAGGATATGGTTGATCAACTCGATCACGAAAGGATTATGAATGAGTTTACTGAGAAAAAAACTACAAGATCTGTTTTTCGCAATTAGGATTTTGTTATTGTATTATGATTTTTTATTTTCAATTTTTTTAATATTAGTTTTTGGATTTTTTTCTATAAAGGCCACATTCTTTTAAATGCTTTAGGCCATTTGAATATATGGGACGGCACTGCGAACGGGTCATAAAATTCCTACTTAGGTGAATGTATGAGTCCTTCTGTTTTAAGTTGAAAAACTGATAAATAGCGACGATGGTGGCCATGCAAAATTTCGTACCTGATTTGCGGTCATGAAAATATATGTTTAATGTATATGTGAATCATGACATTCAATTGGTTACATAATTTTGTCTAGATATCAATACTTTTGCCTACAGCCTACCTCTTCCGGTATAATAGAAAAATATGATTGTCAAACACTTAAGAAAGAAAAAAAGATTGTCATTCTCCTAAATTTGCAAATCTATCATGTCTATCTACCTAAATCGCCATATTTTTAACAAAAACATTTACCATTTAAGCCATGGTTCTAGTTTAGAATGATTTGTTTGAAAAGACTTATAAATTCGAGCGTTCTTACTTCTGATTTCACTTTCAAATCAGCTCACTTAACTTTCACCTGACGTGATGATGTATTATATCCAGATATTAGTTTGGGACTAAACCAATAAATATCCAATCATTCTCAAAAGCAATGATATTATTTTTCTAGTTCTTTTATTTACAATTTAGTGCGCACCTTTCGTGAAGCTAGACTCCATTCAGTGAAAGGATCGAATTATTTATTTTCCGTATTATTGAAATGTGGTCGAGTATCATGATCCACTTGAAGTTTGGAAGTATGACGACAACAATTATTCCATTTCTCTTTCATATGGAGACAAGCTCAACTAGCGATTTTGAAAATGGCACGCAATTACGACTTATTTCTTCATGAAACAATAAAACTTATAAATTATTACGATTGAGGTTTATTAGATTTTCGATCAATATTTATTATATCTTTTTTGATAGTACATGTTAATACATGATAATCACTACATCTAGGGTTAAAGGGGATGGGAAAAAAGAGCGATTATAGGGTTTTGGCCCTAGGGGAACAAGATGCAACGATGAGTGATATCAATGATCGGGGGAGGCCACTGGATGATCCTCCAGATGTGTCGAAGGTGTGGGTTGGCAAAGTGGTTGGAAGCGTGGTGGCGGTGTACCGAGGCCGGAACGGATAATCGAGGATGAGTTTGTGGAGGCCAGAATGCAAGTGCAATTCCCAGATGGTGAAGATGGCGAGCCGGTGATCACTATTGGTGCGCAGGTTTTGGAAGCGATGAATGAGTTGTGGAAGCAATGGATGATAGTGAAAGTGTTTGGAAGAAATATCAATATTGCAGTCTTGACAAGGAAGCTGAGAGAGATATGGAAGCCTGCGGGGGGTATGAACGTTATGGATCTCCCGCATCAATTCTTTATGGTCCGATTTGAGAAGAAGGAAGAGTACTTGGCAGCATTAACAATGGGGCCATGGAGGGCGTTTGGTAGTCATCTCATGGTGCAGGCCTGGAGCCCGGAATTCGATCCTTTAAAGGATGATATTGTGAAAACGCCGGTGTGGGTGCGCTTGTCACATCTCCCACTGAATTTCTATCACCAGGCGATCTTGTTAGGTATTGCTAGTGGCCTTGGGAATCCGGTTCGGGTGGACTCAACTACACTTCGGTTCGAGAGAGCTCGCTTTGCTAGGGTGTGTGTGGAGGTGAACCTCTCGAAACCACTGAAGAAGTCTGTACTGGTTAATGGAAAACGTTATTTGGTAACGTACGAGGGGCTTCCTAATGTTTGTTCGCATTGTGATGTTTATGGACACTTGATCCATTAGTGTCCTTTAAGGACAATTGATCTAGCAAGTGGGAAGTAGATAGCAAGTATGCCCGAAAAAGATGCAGTGACTCAGCAACCAGCGAATGACGAGTTTACGGAGGTGAGAAAAGGTGGGAGGAAGCCTCGACCACCGACAAAGAAGGTGGTGTTTGCGGCAAGTGGTTCCAGGGCAGATTTGGGACGAAATCTTCAGGATATCTCGGGGAAAACAAATATGGATATTGTTGAGATGTCAAACAGATTTGGTACGTTGGGAGAAGATATGAGATCAGCGGAGATACAGGAGGAGGAGATATCTACTGGGATTAATAAAGAAAATGAGATTTCCCGAAATCAAAGTGGGGTTGAGAAGAGTGAAGCACAAGGTAAGTCAGTTGGGCCATTTAATATTGGGGCGGATCATCGAAGTGGGCCTCGTGAAAGTGTTAAGGATCGAAGGTCTGACAACATTAAATTAAATGGGATTTCTGGTGCAAAATTTAAACAAACTAAGAACCACAATCCCATGAGTGGAGGAGCGTCTGATAATTCAAAAAAAGAGACATAGTTGTCTTCCTCAGGGAAACGACTGCATAGAGATGGAGGAGTAAGTGGACGACCAGGTGGAGTTTTTGTAGCTGAAAGACAAAAACAACACATGGCCATCGTGAGTAATACAGAGAATGAGCAGAGTCTGCAGTTGGCTACTGTGGAGATAGTGAGAGAGGACATGGCGGCTGAGACATCCACCGAGATGGTCGATGATCAGCATGAGGAGAATGTTGTTGTCCCAACATGGGGTGAGCGGGCATAACAGTTGTCCCCGGTTCTTCTATATTGCTATAAAGATTTAATGATGAATTGCATCTTATGGAATTACCGGGGGGCGAATAAACCTAATTTTTGAAGATCGATTAGATATATCCTGAAGAAGTTTCAGACGGACGTCCTAGCAGTCTTCGAAACTCATGTAGGAGGTGATAGGGCGAGCCGTATCTGTCAAGGCTTGGGATTTGATAAGTCTTTTCTTGTTGATGTCGTGGATCAGTGTGGGGGTTTGTGGTTATTGTGGAAATCTGATGTCGGAGAGGTTGAGGTTGTGGAGTCTTCGGATCAGTATATCTACGCAAAAATAGTGAAGGACCAGGAGGTCTTGAATCTTATTGTGGTTTATGGAGTCAGCTTGGTGAAGTGATAAGTGGAGTGGAAGGTCCGCTTGTAATTGGTGGGGACTTTAATACTATTGTTCGATTGGATGAAAGGACAGGTGGGAATGGTAGTCTCTCAGCTGATTCTTTAGCGTTTGGGGATTGGATTAACAGTCAAATGTTGATTGACATGGGCTTCAGTGAAAACAAATTCACATGGAAGCGAGGGCGTGTGATGAGTTCTTTTGTGGCGAAATGGTTGGATAGGGTATTTTGCTGTGCCCAAGCTAGGTTGAAGTGGCAGGAAGCTTCGGTGACACACCTTGCCTTTCTATCTTCAGACCATGTACCATTATATGTACAGCTCTCCCCGATTAGTAGAGGTAATCCAGGGCGCCGTCCATTTTGATTTGAAGCCGCCTGGTTGAGTCACGTGAGCTTCAAAGATTTAATAGCTTCATCATGGAAGAACGATATCACAACTCCAAAAGCTCTATCTGTGTTACAAAAAACCCTGAAGAAATGGAATAGAGAAGTGTTTGGAGATGTCCAAATTCGGAAGGAGAAATTAATGAATGAGATTAAAACGGTGCAAGATTTGCTTGAGCATAGTCATATAGATGAGATGCTAAAGAAAGAAGTTGAGTTGCTTGTAGAGTTTGAGGTGGTGTTAGAACAAGAGGAGATGGTTTGGCTTCAAAAATCTAAGGAGAAATGGATTGCCATGGGATATATGAATACCTCTTTCTTTCATACTTCGACTGTGATAAGAAGAAGAAGAAACCGGATTGAAATGTTAAAGAAAGATGATGGTGTATGGGTTTCTGACAAGATTGAGTTGGAAGAGCTAGCAGTCGAGTACTATAAAAGATTGTATTCGCTACAAGATGTAGAACCGGTTGTTGAACATCTTCCTAAGGACGGTTTCGTGAGGCTCCATCAGGAGGATATCCGGGAACTGAATAAAACTTTTTCAGAGTATGAGATTGTGATGGCGATAAAGAAGATGGGGAAGTTTAAAGCGCTAGGGCCAGATGGTCAGCCTGTCTTTTATCAAGAGTGTTGGGATGTAGTTGGGTCTTCGGTTGTGAAGTTTGTTAAAGAGTTTTTCGAAACAGGCACTCTCCCGCCAAATACAAATGATGCTCTCATAGTGCTTATACCGAAGATTCCAAAGCCAGAGAATATCACTCAATTTCGACTGATTAGTCTTTGTAATGTACTGTTTAAAATCAATACTAAGACAATGGTGGGTAGGTTGAAAGGTGTGATGAATAAACTAGTCAGACCAGCTCAAGCTAGTTTTATTTCGGGGAGATTAAGCGCAGATAACATAATACTGGTACAAGAAGCAGTACATTCAATGAGGCTTAAGAAATGGAGGAAAGGGTGGATGCTTTTAAAGCTTGATCTTGAAAAAGCATACGATCGGATCCGCTGGGATTTCTTGGAGGATACTCTTGTTGTCGCAGGGTTATCGGATGAGTGGACGCATTGGATCATGCAATGCGTGACAGGGCCAGAAATGAACTTGTTATTGAATGGAGAGAGAACAAGTTCGTTTAAATCTATGAGGGGATTGCGGCAAGGCGATCCTTTATCACCATATTTGTTTGTGTTGTGTATGGAGAGGCTATGTCATATGATAGAGAGATCGGTTTTGGAAAAGAAATGGAAGCCAATTAGCCTCTCTCGGGGAGGACCAAGGCTATCTCATATTTGTTTTGCCGATGATCTCATATTATTTGCAGAAGCTTCAGTGACACAAATAAGCATTATACGAAAGACGTTGGAGGGATTTTGTAATGCTTCTGGACAGAAAGTCAGTTTGGAGAAGTCAAAATTTTATTTTTCTGAGAATGTTTCTAGAGATTTGGCGAGAACAATCAGTGGCGTGAGTGCGATTAAAGCTACAAAGGATTTGGAGAAGTATCTCGGGATGCCAGTCTTGCAAAAAAGAATTAATAAAGATACCTTTGGTGAGATCCTTGGGAGAATGATGTCTCGGTTATCGGGGTGGAAGGGTCGTGTTTTGAGTTTTGTGGGTAGAGCTACGCTGACAAAAACAGTTTTGTCGTCTATTCCGGTGCACACGATGAGTACGAGGACATTCTTATGGGGAGAGAAGATACATATGGTGGCATGGGATCGTGTTACGGTCCCCAAATCAGAGGGAGGCATTGGGATTCGAAGAGCCCATGATATGAATAAAGCCTTGATCGCTAAGCTAGGCTGGAGATTATTGCATAATCAAGATAACTTATAGGCGAAGTTACTGAGAAAGAAATATAAGGTTGGGGAAGTCCATGATGCTTCATGGTTGGTACCGAAGAGTAGTTGGTCACCTACTTGGCGAAGTATAGCGGTGGGGATGAGGGAGGTAGTGAATCCGGGTAGGAGTTGGGTGCTGGGTGATGGCCGTAATATTCGATTCTGGTCAGACCGATGGTTATCTCAAATCCGGTTAGAAGAGGTGGTTGTACGGGAATTACCAGTGGGTTACGAGGCTGTTTTGGTTCGTGATATGTGGAGAGATGGTGGTGGGTGGGATTTACGCCGTATCACCCCATTTGTGTCGGAGAATTCCAAGTTGGAACTGCTAGCTACGGTACTTGATAATGTAACTGGTGCTCGGGATCATATTTCGAAAAAGTGAGAGTGCAAATGGGGAGTTCTCGGTTACGACGGCTTACAAGATGCTCACAAAAGATGTTTGCCCTAAACCGAATATGAGTAGCTTTTTTTAGCGTATCTGGAAGATTGTGGCGCCAGAAAGGGTTAACCTCTTTCTTTGGATGGTTGGAAACCAAGCAGTTTTGAAAAATGCGGAACGACATAGGAGTCACCTTTGTAGCACTAACCTATGTCAAGTGTGTAAGAGTGGAGTTGAAAGTATTCTTCATGTTCTTAGAGATTGTCCGGCCATGGAGGGTTTGTGGATTCGGATTATACCTCAACGAAGCAGGAATATTTTCTTTACACAGTCGTTACTTGAGTGGGTCTACTGGAACCTTAGAGACGAGACTGAGATGTTTGGAAATCGCTGGTCTACAATTTTTTCAATGGCTATTTGGTGGGCTTGGAAGTGGAGATGTGATAATGTGTTTGGGAACAATCGTAAATGTCGGGACAGAGTCAAATTCATCAAGGATTTGTCAAGAGATGTAACGGAAGCCCATGCAAAGTGTAATATGAACACTGCTTGCGGGATGAGAGTGGAACAAATGATTGCTTGGACAGCCCCATCACACGGTTGGACCAAGCTTAACACGGACGGTGCTTCTCATGGGAATCCAGGTTTAGCCACGGCGGGAGGGGTATTATGGAATGAGTATGGTGAGTGGCTAGGGGGTTTCGCACTAAATATAGGGAGATGTACAACTCCATTGGCTGAGGTTTGGGGAGTGTATTATGGTCTCTATATAGCTTGGGAGCAGAGAGTCACAAGACTGGAACTAGAGGTGGATTCGAATCTAGTGGTGGGTTTTCTTCAGACAGGGATCAGTGATCTGCATCTGCTGTCCTTCATAGTATGTTTGTGCCATGGCTTTTTATCGAGAGACTAGATAGTCCGTATTTCTCATGTGTATAGGGAGGCTAACCGTCTTGCAGATGGGTTAGCGAACTATGCGTTTTCTTTATCGCTTGGATTTCATTCTTTTTCTGTTCCTTCTGAGGAGTTTGTTCGCTTTTAAGTGATGATGTTATTGGGTCTGCGCGCCCAAAGAACATTCGTTTGTAAGTTTTTTCCTTTATAATAATTGGGAGACATGATCTCCCGTTTTTCACCCAAAAAAAAATCACTACATCTATATTTGGTGTAGACATCTTATACCAATTATATTGTCATGGGTGACCTTGTAATGTCATTCATATTAATTTAAACACGGTATTAATCCAAATAGAGTTAGAGTATAGATTAATTTTTTTTCACAATTAATCACATTATTTATTAAAAATTGATCTAAAATTTTTTGATAGCCGCCTAACCGTCAACACGAAATTCTATTTTAATCCTGAATTATTGAAAAAAACGAGCGATTCAAAATTATAAGCTACATGTTGATTATGAAGTGTACAAGTGGTTCTTACAAATTAATATACTTTTGTGAGCGTCCATTCATGGATATGTAAGATTTTAGACAATAAACTAATAACCAGTGGCTAAGGGATTTGTCTTTTCCAACAAAAACGAATGGTGAGCACTAATAAAAGAGCGAAGTGACTCTATATTCGTTCCACCATATTCCCCAAGAACACAATTGGTCAAGAACTTCAAAATCACACAATTTCACGATTGCTATATGTCATCCTCTCATTATTGCTATCATCCCTGATTTTACTTTTGATTTTTGTTGAAGATCGTGAAATTGAAAGGTCGAATATACATCCATTGCAACTTCTTTCTAGTCAGATAAAAAAAAAAAAAAAAAAGTCGTGTTATTAAACAACAGTAGTAGATATTGGAAGTATGGAGCAAAATCACACATAAGTTGTGTCTTAATTACGGTTATGATGTTAGAAACATGAATAGTTTTTATATTGTTACTAGCTTATAAAATATTTTGGGTTCAAAATTTCTTTTTGCATTTTGTTAAAACTCACATGCAAATTCACAATTCCGAAAATATAGTAAGAGATTAATATATGTAGCATTAGAAAACCAACTTGATATTGCGAGATAGCACATCTAAAAATTTGCTTGACTGACTACATATATACTTACCAAAATATAATATTAGTGTACTCGACACTTTTGAAATCTTTAGAATTAAGGAGATTGACGTTAAAACTATAACACGTTTTTGTTCAGGTGCTAAGGGAAGAAGATCGAAACGATTAGTCTCCGCTAATCTTATCTAAACCTCAAATCTCACCACGTGTCACTTATTCAGTGGTCTAGTCTAACATTCAGCTTTACTAACATTCGAATTTCGAGGACATGGAATACGTTACTTTGACCCCAAAAAAAATAGAATACGTTACTTTCTATATACTTCCAATTTTTAAGTCTTTTCTCTGCTGTCAATTTTTAAAGCGTAGTGAAGGATTCAATTTTAAAAGCTTATGGTAAATTAAACTCGATGTTTACATATAATTAAGTATGATGAAGAATTAAGATCATTAACAAATAACACATACACAAAAAAATTAAGATCAAATTTATTAGCTGAATAGAGATGGAAAATTAATGTAGCGGAAGCTAATCGATTGGAACAGAAATTAAACA
>OVAQ01002930.1:0-11177 GCA_900406345.1 Erysimum cheiri | reverse complement strand
AAGTTCTCTAGTGCTTCACAATCTTCTGCCATTAAAAGTCTAAGCGAACAAGGAAGCTCTGGCAATGATACGAGTTTTTTGCAGCCAGTTACTTCAAGACTTTGCAGGTGATGAATACGTTTGATGCAATCTGGAATCTTCTCAATATCAGTATAGCTTAGGTCTAGAGACCTTATGCTTTCGGGGAAATGTGTTAAGGTCTTTAGATTTCCACTTCTTCTGATATCTACATTGGAAAGACGAGACCATAGCCTAATTGATGGAGGCACTTTTTCTACCGCCGTTTCTGACATAAGAAGTTGGCTGATGTTTGTAGAAATATCTGGAAACATTCTTAATCGTGAGCATCCAATCATGTAGATCCTCTCAAGAGATGCCAAGTTGATATGAGTTGGAACAACTTCTAGCTTTACGCAAGAATTCATCACCAAGTCTTCTAGTTTATGAANATAGATGATGGAAGCTCTAATAAACTTGTGCAACCATTTAGTTGCAATCTCTTCAAATTTGTAGCATTTGAAAGATCTGCGAGTTCTTTTAACTGTCGGGACGATGACAAATCGATCTTCTTGAGATTTGTAAGCGGCTGAATACAAAATCATTCAACCAAGGAGAAACATCAGAATGAGAAACTACTATAGAATTTTATACTTTGCTACTTAGCTGTTTCTAATATCATATATTAGTTCTCTCGTTTCCCATAAAGATAGAAGAAACTTATGATAACTAACCTGAGTGCCTTCCCAAAGCTTCTCGAGCTGGCTATCCCGCATGTAAAGTTCAACAAGATTTTCCAAGCAGAATCTAAGAGGAAGACTCTTTTTCGGGTATGCCTCCCAATGTAGTAACCTTAAACGTGGTGGAAACTCTATCTCTCCAGGTATGTGCACTATATCATTCCCATCATATCTTGTTTTGTAAACACTAAGAAATCGAAGATTGCTCATTCTTTTAAAAGCTTTATCACTTATGATAACTTCGTTGATTCCTGATGTATCAAATGATATGCCGGACACAACTCTATTACCCTATTAAAAAATTCAGATATAAAGAATTTGTTAACACAATAGGTTAGATTTGTTTTTATCTTCACCAAGTGAGTTTTAAAAAACAAATTTAAGGAGCAAAGGAAAAAAAATTAAAAAAATTTAAGAAAACATACCGTATCATTTTCAAGGACATCACATATCTCATGTGCATCGATTAAAATTTGACGTTTCCAAGGCTCTTGTCTGTGAATGACTTGTCTACCCAGTTGTTGTAGTAACTTGTGCATCACTATTTCTCTTTTGGTAGAGATATATATGAGAGATTTATTTACTAAGATTCTCAACCCATGTTTGATATCCAAGTTATTTTCAGAAAGCATTGCATGAACAATATCACCATCTTTATGGTTGAAAAAGACTGCAATGTGAAGAAATAAAGATTTCTCATTCTCTTGTAAACTCTCATATCCGACTCTTAGTACTTTTTCGATATCTCGATGATCAAGAATAGTTTCTAGTCTGCTCATTACTTCTTCCCACTCCTCTTTCTTCGTTCCACGTAAAGATGAACCCACGACACGTAGACCCAACGGAAGATTACCACAAAGCTTTGTTAGTCTTAATGCAAGCTCTTTAAATCCATGGTGTGGAAAGCTTTCTTTAAAGGCATATTTACATAAGATCTGAAGAGCTTTTTCTTTAGATGGGAAACCCACTTGGTAAGTATTATTGATACCATGTTGCCGTAAAAGCTCTTGATCTTCTGTGGTTACGATAATCCTGCTTCCATGACCAAACCACCTAGTTTCATTAGCCAAACCCTCTAATTGATTTAGATCATTCACATCATCAAGAATGATAAGCACTTTCTGATCGCATAACCTTTCATGTATCGCACCTAAATGGTATACCCTCATACCGTTTTGGTTTAAAATCTTTGAAAGAAGTTGTTGTTGTAGACACAGCTTTAATCCATACTCGTCAAGACCACAATTATGACTTCCTCTAAGATTCTCCATAAAACAACTAAGCTGAAAACTACTAGAAAGTAGGCTATGTAAAGCTCTAGCAATAGTAGTCTTACCAATGCCTGCAGGGCCATAGATTCCAACAATCATAGCTCCATCCTCATAATTTAAATGTAACAAGCGCTGTATTTTCTTCAAGTGAGTTTCAAGTCCCACCATATCTTCAAAATCCCTAGACGGTGTAGCGTTTAGTTTGCGCAAAACATCACCTGCAACCTTCTCGATCATGTTTGCTTCATTGTCCCTAACAAAAATATATAAAAGATATTAACAAAAAGAAAAGAAGAAGCATTATTTTCATCAAAATAGTCACGAGAATTGATAACATCTCTTTTATATAAGTTGGGTTTTCGAAGTTAGTAACTCATGAGATTATTGTCATATCTATCGGTTAGAGATTTTAACACATGTCAAAAAATATTTTATTTTGAAAAAATTTTAAAATAAAAAATGATAATTATGAGAAAAAATTAAAACGTAAATAAATTTAAAAGTATAAAAAGATAATGTTAAAGAAATTTTAACTTAAATAATTTAAAAAGGTAAAAAGATAATATTAAAAAAGTTTAAAGGACCAAATAGATAAAAAGGATTACAAAAGGATAAATATAAAAAGGATTATATAACTAAAACTTTATTTTAAACAATTTTGAAATGTATAAAGATAATTATAATAAAACCATAAATTTTAATAATTTTTAAAAATATAAATAAATGATTATAAGAAAATTATAAATTTAAATATATTTTTTTTATACGTGATTCCGCTACTTTTGACAATTCATAAATATTCATCAAGTTTTCACGCTTTCCCTTTTTCACGTTTTTATGTTCTTAGAAAAAATGATTCTACTATATAGTTTTAACTACTATTAGCGTGTTAAAATATAATTAAAAAACGTTATTAGTCTACTAACGTAGTTTTTTTACATTTTGTAATTAATCTACAAAACTTTCTCTGATTCACTCTGTTCCGCTAATAATTATTTAGCCATTCTATTATTCCGCTATTTATTTGACATACCAGTGAAGCCTAATAAGCGATATTAAATGTTTATATCAGTTTTACATAATTGATGCAAATTAATTGATGTAAATCACTAAATCACCATTATCTTTTTTCTTTTTCTCTAGTGATTATAAGAATTAAAGAAATAAACACTCAGATTAATTAAAGACTAACCAATTTCGTAAGTGTTCTCCGAGTATGTTACTCACATCAGTCAAAGCTTTGTTCCATTTTTGCTTCTCCACATCGGTATTACGAGAACATGTTTCACTGAAAGCCTTCCCAAAATCGCCGATTTTTTTACGTACATGGGTTGGATCCACTCCGTAAAATATGGTCATCACTATTTGTCCCATAACTTTCTTGCACTCCATAATCTCCATCAATTCATTCAAACACCAACTTGAAGAAGCATAGTTCTTTGAGAGAATCACAATCAAGATCCTCGATTCTCTTATCCCTTGTATGAGCGAAGGAGCGATTGTTTCGCTTCTCTCAATCCCTTGATCATCGAACATTGTGATCCCATTGTAGTTAAACTGTTTGCGCAAGTGACAGAGAAATGATTTACGAACGTCCGGCCCGTGGAAGCTCGGGAAGACGTTGAATCTGTAATTACGAGACGTAAGAGAAGAAGGAGAAGCCATAAGAGATGCAAAAGGGTAAAGAGAAGTTGAGGTTTTAGATATTTTAAGTTCATATGGTTTTGGATTGTTATATAGAAAGCAAAGTAAATAAAAAAGGATCTATACGATGCCAAAAATAATAATATAAAATGATTACTCCTGTATTAAGTTAACGCGTTATGACTTATAAGAGACGAAACTTCCAATTGATAAAGAAAGGTCGTCACTTATGTTTCAAGAGTCAAGACGTTTAGCAATTTACACAAACTACAACCATATATATGGAGTTTCCAATAAGTTTCAAGGAACAAAAGGAGTTAAATGTAATTAATGCATACCAGACCAAAAATATTACGGAAAAGTTAAATGTATTTAATGCATACGAGACCAAAAATATTACGGCAAAACCTCTATAATATAACAACAAAAGTTTTTGATGTAGTAATAAATATTAGATAATAAGTTTCATTGTTTGATCAAAAAAAAAAAAAAAAGTTTCATTAAAAATGTAAATTCAAAAATAAGCAAATAACAGTAAAATCATATTTCAATTAATTATATATATATATATATATATATTATAATCATTAATTTATGATATTGATGGTTACATAGGGTTTTCAAGAGGAAAAATTATTTTATCGAATAGTGTCATTTTTTACATTGTCTCAACTCGAAACTAAAATAATTTATTAATTTATAGTGATTATTAATTTGTCGAGTATTAATTTATAGAGGATATACTCTTTTGTGTTTTCTTATTTTTCAAATTCTTTTTCCTTGATAATTGATATACATCTTGGCTATCCTAATTAATCTCTAAGCATTTGTGTATAAAAACAAAAAAGAGAAGACCCTTCTATACGTTAAAGTCAAAGCTTATTGGAAGCTACAAACCTGTTTCATTTGGCCTTTTCATATATGAAAGATCCCGATGATCGCACCTTCACTCACAAGATTAATTATCTCAAAGAACTATGCTTCTTTAAGTTGGTGTTTGAAATTGGTGGAGATTATGGAGTCTAAGTTGGGCTTTTTACAGAATTTTGTTTAATAAATTAACTAATTTTTTGTCTAATCAAAATAAAGATATACTTATGTTAGCAATCTTTTCAAAACAATGGTCTTTTTTAGCCCTAAGTTTTCGGTTCGGGTTGTTCGGATTGAACCGAACAAACCGAGACAATCGGTTTTCGGTAACCGAGAGCTGAAGAGAGAGAAACCGAACAGAAAATTAATTTTAGCGTTTCAGTTTCGGGGAATTTCGGTTCGGTAACCGATTATCGATCAGTTTTGTTAAACCGAGATATAAAAGCGTATTTTTCTCATTAACCCTAGAAGGAAGAGAGTTGCGGAGGAGATCTGGTCTCTAAGAAGAGATTTGCGGTGGAGGCGACGGTGACGGTGAGCCGATCAGTCACAGATCCGGCGGCGGCAAGCGGCAACGACTTTGGGGGAAACTGGAAACCCTAATTCTTAATGGAGTTGGGCTTAGATTTTATTTCTTTGGGCTTAAATTTTTCTGTTTGGGTTTTCATTTTTTTTGGTTTGGACTTTAGACTTTATTTATTGGGTTTTTGTTAGATTGGGCCTTTTAATTTTTTGTTGTAAAAAATAAACCCAAAAAAAAAAACCGAATAAACCGAAATAAATAGAATTCGGTTCAATTTCGGAAGAGATTAAAAACATGAAAACCGAACCGAAAAACCCGATTACCGAATAACCCGACCTGAATATTTGTTCGGTTTAATTTGGTATACATTTCTAAAAACTGAATAACCTTTAAAACCGAATAACCCAAACCGAATAACCCGAAAATTCCGAATACCCAGGGCTAGTCTCTTTTTGTTCAAATATATACATATTTTTTTGGGACAATTGCTTTTTCTAGACCATTTGGTGGTCTTGAAAGCAAAACTAGACCTCAAATTCGAGATTTGAGAAACATAACCACTAAGGGTAGTGAAATTACAGTTGACTCCCCTAAGACCAAACAATAAACAGAAGCCCAAATGACAGATGTACCCCGAGAGAAGTCTGCAACATATGTTGTTTTGGTTGATTACAACTTTAAGTCTACTCCTTAATTAAAATTTTAATTTTAATTTAAAAAATTATAAAAAATAATTTGATAAAACTATCGATCAATAATAATCACATAGACTTCCTGCATTGAAATAAAATAAATTTACATATAAACGAGTCAATTTAAACAAGGTTGATTAGACTAAATTATTTGATTTAGGGTTTCCTTAAGTAGACTTCTTTGTAGATTATTGGTGGTTGACTTTATTTTGCCATCATCCATTCGGTTTCGGTTCGGTTCAACAGACCATAACCGATCAGTTTCTCGGTTTAAAAGGTACAAATATAAAATCTAAAAAACCCTAGATCTATTTCATTTTTCGCCGTCTACCACAAAAAAAAAGAAAAAAAAAATAGATCTGAACTCTCTCTCTCAACAGTAAGGGGGGTGTATTGGATTAAAAATTTGACAGGATTTGACAAAATTTTAAAAATTTTGGATTTTGAGAGATTTAAGTGGATTTGTTGAATATTTGGTAGGTGATCAGTGGTCAAATAATAAACCTATAATGCAAACTACCGTATCAAGACGGTATGTCAGTTGTAGCATTAAAGGGTTGAATCCACAGAGACCAATAAGTTACACTACGAATTTATGGGATTAAAGTAGAGCTAAGACAAAAGTAAATATTTGGTTTCTAGGTTAAACAGAAAATAAAAGATAATTAATTATATAATAGGATAGAAACATTAGGCATAGGGTATTCTTCCAGGATGTGACAAAACAATTAAGTGGGAATATTTAAGATCCGTTCTTGAACTCAATTCACTAAAATATAGGTAAGTCGCTATAGCGTAAATACCTAACTAAACAATACTAAATCAGAAACTAAACTATCGTTTGATTTCTAACAAAGTAAAGCAAGCATTAACAAGCAAGATTTATATGTTCACAAAGTGCCCCAACTTCAACCATCNNNCACTTCTGATGCCACGATGAATCGACCTAGGATCTAGAACAAGGTGATCAATCAAATTCTAGCATTAAGTATAACAATAGATGAAGAACCATAAGGATAAATTCCCAAACTAACAACCTAACAATCGGTCACATCCCTTCAGAAACCCTTAACCTGAAAAGCAGACTAATCAAGCATAGAAGCAAGAACAAAGATGAACAATAAAAGAGANTCTTTATTAAAGATTCTAAACCTAAGAAGAAAGCTATAAATGTTTATTGAGATGTGAGATCTCTTTATTTACAAAACTAAGGAAAAGCTACTGCTCTAAAACGTGTTTTTGTTACAAGGTCGAGCCCTCCTTTTATAGGAGTAAGGAGGAGCAAGAAAAGGAAAGAAGAAAAATGGAAAAACTTGGAGAGTCGGCAAAGAGGGACCGATCGATCCATGGGACGGATCGGTCTGTCCATGGGCCGGACCGGTCGGTCCATGGGCTAGACCGGTCGGTCCCGCCCAGCGTCTGCGTCAGCTTCGTCAGGTTGACCTGTCTTCAGTAAATCGGCCATAACTCTTGCTTGCATCCTTGGATTTCCTTCAAACCATTTGGAAAGGAAAGCTAACCGCCTTAGCTATCTTGTGTCAAAATCTCAGAAAGATCTAACGGTGGGAAGGTCTTCGTCTGAGGCCATACTTCTGACGGGTCTGCTGGACTCTGCATCTTTCAATGTATATTTGCATCCAAAATGATCCAAAACTCTTTCTTTTGCTCCAAACACCTAAAAACCCTTGAAATACATAAAGTGAAGCATATAGTCCTAAAACATATCTAATAGTTATAGAAAGACTCAATATACAAACCTAAATCCTAGATAGAAAACGGTAAAAATGGGACTCATCAATTTTACGAAGAGAAAGGAAGCTTGAAATGGTGTTGAATGGCAAGGAGAATATATAGGAGAAGTAAATTGGAGCCAAGACTTGCATGAAATAATTTCGCCACCTTCTAGCACACTTCTCACCGAAATTGAGTTAGTGGGACACGTGTCGACTGTCGGGGGACCACCGGCGCACCACCGTCCACTTGTCTGCGAAAAGAAAACACTTGTCCGTCAGAAGGAATCGACGTGTTGGGTTGCATGGAAGCTTTTAGCCACGAAACCATTGAGTCTTGCCACCTAAACGACGGAGGGGACAGTCGTGACAAGTGTTGCCCACTTGTCAATGCACACTCACACTTGTCTCCGCATGGCCTTAAGTCCACCTCTATATATTCGGCCCTTGACACCAAATTTCGCCTATTTTTCTCTCTTAGAAAGACTTGAGAGAAACCAGAGACAATTATGTAAGAGAAAGAGTGAGAGAGTTTGGTGTTAAGAGGAGACGAAGCCGGAGCTTCGACGGGAGAGTGTCCGAGGTGTTTCTGGCGGGACTTGCAGGTGGATTCAAGTTTCTCCAACCCAAATTTTCTCTATGAGTTGGGAAGCATGTGAAGTAGCACATGGTTAGGTTTGGGTGATTGTTTGGTTGTTTTTGGTTGCTTGCGTTCATTTCTCTTGAATTAATCGGTTTTATGACGTTTTTCCTAAATCCGTTTTCAAGTAGAAGTTTGTTGAGTTTTAAGCTGAGATTTTGCAAGAATTCCAAGTGATTTTGGGTTGAATTTATTACAAAGTTTGAGTTGATTTTTTTGAGTAGATCTCGAGGTATAATTTTCTTGCTTAATCGCATTTAAATTGATAACACTGATCTTGCATGATAGAGATTGAGTCTGAGTCTGAGGTTTTGCATGCATGCATCTTGAATATTCCTAGAAACTGTGTAGGAAGCATTCGTTCTGATTCATCACGCACATAAAGTTATGAATTTGGAGAATTAATCGGTATTATGGCCTTAAAAATGGATGCATGTAGAAAAGAACCTAGAGACTAAGTATTATGCTAAACCGAATTGAATTAGGGATTGCATGATAAGTTCTTGCATTGAGATTGTTGAGTTGTGCATCGTTTGCTTATTGCTTGCTTGCAATTGTTGTGGTTGTGTGTTTTACTTGCTTGTTATATGCACACTTGTTGTGTGGTTGCGTGTTGCTATTTCCATAGCTATTAGTTGTTGTGTTGAGAATCTGTCCTTGTGGAAAGGACTGAGTTAGATGTTGAGTTGGAAAGAATCATGTGTGGATTGATTCGGTGCTAATAAGCGTTGTGTGGTTTACGCTTGTTGGCTTGTTCTAGTTGTGAATGCGTGCATGGCCTGCACTGGTAGTGAATGGGTTGTGTTGATATGTTTGGGTCATTGTGTGGATATGGCATCAAGCATATAGGTGTTGGATTGGTACAAGCCCTGTGATGCGGAATCCGGGCTTGGTAAAACCATGAGATATGGCTGTCTCCCGTAGGTCCGTATCTAGTTGGTTTCTATTAACTTTATACGAAGGACACGGTAGGACTTGGCTCGCAACCCTGCCCGTGTCATCCACCTGACGGGGCGTGGGTTTGTCATTGTCGCAACTTGTGTGGTCGGACATTGTCGTTTCCCGGAAGACTCATCGGCAGGGAAGGGTCATTGGTTACTGGCCGGGCTGGCAACCCGGTAGTATCATGATGTGTGTGTGTAGAGACAGTATATTGGGTCCCGTAGATTGCATTTGAGTCGCACGTTTACTTTCGTTGCATTGTGATGCATTGCTGGTTTTGTGTGTGGTGTGTGAATGCTTGTTGTGTGATTGTTGTTTGGGAATTTGGGAGCGAACCATAGAATTTTCTTTGTGTTTTATTGGGCGTTCCACGCTCACTGAGTAATCTTCGGATTATTCATGATGCTGCTTTTTGTGCAGGTAACCGTAGGTTGAGCCGTAGCCAAGACGAACGCTAGGCCCGAAGCTAAGGTATTTCTCGTTGTTTTTGCAAAATTATTTCTTCGTGTGTGATTTTGAATGGCGCCAATTGCTTGTTGTTTAGTAAAAGATTTTTATTAATATAACTATGTATAAAATATATTTTTAGGATAAAAATAAATTGGGTGACCTGATGCTATAGATCTTTGTCCGGGACCGGCTCAACACTAGATTACCACGAGGGCTGCGAAGCCTAAGTGGCAGTCTAACTGGGAGACTCTGCGAACGGTCTTGTTACGGGTGAGGATTTGTTCTTCAACCTCTACGGGATTGTTTGTGGATATCTCATGTGACGCGTCCGGTCTGTTCGCGGCTTGTCCGGTCGCTAGAGCGGATCGGGGACGTTACAGTCGACCTTTTTATTTTATTTTTTAAATTGATGTAAAAATTGTATTCAACCAAAAATCATTTTAGAAAGTATTAGAACTGAGATAAAGTTTTACACTTGTTTACGTAGTAGCCGTGTAGAAAACCACACTTATAGAGCTGTATCGTATCTCCAGGTCCAACCTATGGACCAAACTACTCAATCAATGGTTTAATACATCCAATTTTCATATTTTAGATAATAATTTTTGTTGAACGATGCAAATATATAATTTTATTATCACTGTTTTTTCTTTTTTACAAACTGTTTAATGATTTCATAATTGTTTTGTAATTTTTTTTTAATGAATTTGTTTTATTATTTTTTTTTTTATTACATAAAATAAAATTAAAAATTATTTTTCTGTTTGCATACGACATTTAAAAACATTGAATAGCTCTGCGTAAGGATTGCGTTGATCCTATTCCTATTTCGGAAGTTCTTGTCAATATGTTTAATGAGACGATCATGAGATGAGAGAAGTTCTCTGTGTGTTCTAGCATTTCTCTTCACATGAGACCTACGAAGAAAGAAGATAACCTTGACGAGTGGCTTTGCTCTGTCTTTACCGTCATGAAACCATGATATCTTCATTCTTCGTGGATTGACTCATTTTCAAAGGACCTATTGCTTTAGGAAATATATATTCTTCGTCTAAGTGAAACCGAATTGACCAAAAATTGTTAATGACTTGAGCGACGATGAAAAATTACCATGTATCCATACCAAGTCGTTAAGTAGTGGAAAATTACCATGTATCCATTAATCATTTAGGAGAATTATTTGTAGCCTAAAATATAATAATGGTTAGTACTAGGTGTGGGCATTTTAACCGAACCGAAATGAACCAACCAAACTTAAATCGACCCAAACCAAACCATAGCTTACACACAAAACATTTGGTTATGTTTTTTCTCAATCCGAATAGTTCGGTTTGGTTCAGTTTAATACCGAACCGAATCGATAAATGTATATATTCTATTAAGTAATTAATAATATATAATAGGAGTAATCTGAAAAAAATACGTACCGTTTTGTCTTTTTATTGTAATCCTATTTTACGGTTGTATATTTTCATTTTAACGGCTGTGTCTTTTTGTCGTAACCCTATTTTACGGTTGTGTCTTTTCATTGTAACCCTACTTTATAATTTTGTCTTTTTTTTTATAAACTTATAATTGTATTTTTCTTTGAAAATACATTTTACGATTGCGTCTTTTCTTAGTAACCCTGTTTTACGGTTAGGCATGGGCAAAAAAACCGAAACCCAAAAACCGAACC
>OVAQ01002928.1:0-11178 GCA_900406345.1 Erysimum cheiri | reverse complement strand
TAAATGAATATATATTAAATAAAATTGAATTATAACGAAAACAATTACAAATTTTTTTTTTTAAGTTGGTCGGAAATCGGTAGGAAAATATTAATAAAATAATAGATAACATTCCGACTAAGTTCCGACAAATTTCGGACCTTACGACTAATTTCCGACGAAATAATAATAAAATAACAATACAGTTTCCGACTAATTTCCGACGACTAATGAAATTTACCGACTAATTTCCGACGAAATAATAATAAAATAATAGATAACATTCTGACTTAGTTCCGACAAATTTCTAAACTTACGACTAATTTCCGACGAAATAATAATAAAATAATAAAACAGTTTCTGACTAATTTCCGACGACTCTTTCCGACGAGATTCAGACTATCTTTTTTTGAAGGAAATTTCCGACCAGGTTTCGACGAATTCTCTTTTGCGACCAGGGTTTTCCGACTACTTCTTCGTTGTCGGAAATTTGACGAAATAGTGATTTTCCGACGAATTTCAGACCAATACTCCGGTCGGAAATGGCCTTGTTTTCTTGTAGTGTAAGCATAAACCGAGTAACAAACAACCTGTATACGTGTACCCAAACACTACAAATATCCGGCTACATAATCCACGTGTATTCATAGCGGGTCAAAAAGCCTATTCACGATCCGGATACTAAAACCTCTAAAAAACGTGTTTGGACACAATTTTCTTAATAATATTACTAATCTACCCTTAATGACTCGACATTAGAAACGATAATCCAGTGGCTTTTTTGGTATTTGTCTCGAAAATCGGAAGCCAAAAACTGTTTTGTACTTCACTTTTAATAGTATAGTAAATGATCTTACAAGATATGTTTATATGATATTAATATATATAACAAAAATTTACTGCTTCTTTATTAATTTCTTTCTATGTGGGATGTAGAGATGATGATTAGATTATTAAATATTAGTGTAATAATACTCTACTTGCATTAGACAAGGTATTATTGTTAATTATATTCTCCCTTATATGGGTTTGGGCGTTTGGCTAATTAAATAGTTTAGCCAATTAATGTTAATTATTACTACAAGTTTTATTGATGAAAATTAATTAAGATAAGATAATATGATTTTTTGTCACAAAATCATCAAAAATAAATATTTCATATACGTGTACACTCTAATTATTTTCCAGCAAATATTTTGTTAATAGTTTTCAACAGCTTAAAAGTTATTGTTTATTTCCAACAATATATAATATTTGTGGAAAAATTCCAACAATACTCCTACAAATTATGCAATGTAATTGCCACAACTAAATTTTGTTGAAAATTTATAATGTCCAACGATATAATATTCGTTAGACATTTCAAACGATATTCCTACAAATTATGCAATTTAATTACCACAACTAAAATTTGTTGGAAATTTGCAATGAATTGTCAACTATGTAATATTTGTTGGAGAATTCCCACAAGGTTCCTATAAGTTATGTGATGTAATTGCCACAACTTAAATTTGTTGAAAATTTACAATAAATTTCTAACAAATACAATATTAGACGTAATTTTATGAAATATTCATTGGAAACTTCCAACAAAATCTGATTATTAGAAATTTTTGTTGGAATAATCCATATTTTCTTGTAGTGTAGTTACTATTTAAAATCGCATGCTAACTGACCCAAAGAAAACCAGCAATAAAACCATTGGAAACCAGCAAACTGGGTAGAACGGAAGAACCGCCTCAACACGGACATATATTAAAGCGATAAAAAATTACGGTTCACTTTGCTAAAGTCGGTTAAACCGAGTAGTTCGCAATTTTCTCTTGCTTCTTCTCTATGTCGTGTTTGAGCGGAGAGAACGATCGAAGGATGAGCGCCGAAGATTTTCAGAAGAAGGTCTCAATCAGAGATTCCCTCGCTGGCAAAATCAAAACAGAATGCGGCGGGTCTACTATTTCCACGGTGGGATCTGGCGTGGCCTCCCAAACCTTGGTTCTCCTTCGGAGTCCTTGCACTACGTGTGTGTGACCATTGGAAAATCACATATACATAGACATTGTATGTTAAAAACAAATACAAAGAGATATTTGAATGTTCAAAGACTCACAATGCCGCCTCTATATTTCCTTTCTGATACTCAATTCTTCCCAAAAGCGCTCTTGCTTCCTGAAACAACAACAACAATACAATGACTCAGCTTGTTCTATCAACAAAGAACATAGGTGATCGAGAAATCGAACCTCGTTTTTTAATGAACTTGTCTCACACAGAGATAACTCGACTTCTTCAATGTTCCCATTATCTAGTTTCATTGCATTCTCACTTTTTGCAGCTGATAAAGATGAGCTTACATTGTACTTTCTGCCTGCTTGAAGCAAGAACCCTAGGATTTGTTAGTACCACAATATAACTATCAAGTACGAATAAAAGACAGGACGTATCAACATGATGGAAATTGTTAAAAAGCACAGACCGTACTACCAACCATATCTCCGAAATTGCCACCACATTCTCCACAACATTATCCGTTCTTCAAAACAAAGAAGAGATCATTAACTCTGGTCTTATAATGGAATGAAGTCACCCACCATAGCTTTGATTCTACCCACCTGGAACCACTTTTGCTATCTCAGTCCATCTATTCCCAAATACTCGTTGTGCCTAAGAAATCACACACAGGAACTTAAAGACATAAACCCAAAACACCAAACATTAAATCTTATCCATGTAATGAAGTATGTAAATCAAGTCACCTTACACAAAAGCATATGTTGTTCACGGGACCAACCTCCTCTTTTGAAATCAGAGTTTAAATATGTATACCATCTGCAAACAAATATTCATCACCGGATTCAAAAACTCTGTTTTAAAACTACCCATAAGAGATTTTGCTTATGGAGCAAACAGATTAGCAGATCAAATCATGAATTCACCAACTTTCTTCCTTATTATTTGGGAATAAGGAAGCCGATAGCCATGGTCAGGGATCATAGCAGATGAAAAACTCTGCAAATGGATTTAGTCAATGCCGGGAAGAAGCTTTGAGAAATACATCAAAAAATTCCGAGAAACATCTACAACAGAATCAAATTTTTTATGAGAAATCGATCCATGCAGAATCTCAAATCGGTGAAGAACAGGGGAATTGACTCATCAATTAGGGAGAGAGCTAATAAATTTGGAAAAGTCGAGGATTGAAGCCATCATGATCGCTACTCGAGAAGAAGATGGTAGACAAAAAAAGAGGCGAGAGAGAGAAAGAGACGTGAAAGAGAGAAAGAGCGAGACCCTAAAAAATTATTAGGGTAAAAAGTGACTATCTGTGAACGGTCAGGATCATTTGTAGTGAATGGTCAAGATTAAAACCAAAGGTATCCGATTAAAAACGCGCGGGTCAAAAAGATCCGCGTGTTTATCCGAATTTCTGAACATATATAATTACTATTATACCCTTAATGATGTAAATTGATATTAATAATATTTTGATAAACCCATGGGCAATTTTGACCAATTTTGAAAGATGTACTCCCCGATTAATAGTATATGATAAATTATCTTTAAAAAAAAATATATATATAAATTATGTCTATTTTTTTTTTTCTTAAAAATTTCATTTTTGCTATGGGAATTTAAATTCGAATATTAAGATTTGGTAAATCATCAAAAATATAGTAAAAAACTTGACAAATTTATATTAAATTATATTATAATACATACAAAAAAATATATTTATCTTAATAGAATAAATATTAAATTATACTTGATTATAATTGCACGGATCCTTACCTAGTTACTTAGTAAAACAGTGTTGTTTGTGGAAAGAAAAAAAAGTCTCGAGACCCACAAAATAGATAAGACTAGTTAGAATGGGCATGTTGAATATTTAATTCAACCACTTAACTCATACAATGGACCCATTGAAAACAAAAAAAATGCTGATGTGGATTTGTTTATGTGGAATCGATTCAACATGTTGAGAAGCGAAAGGATGGGGACCACTATGGGCAGGTGTCAACATTTGATGCAGTTTTGCACTGTTGTCAAGTGAAGGCCAAGAAAATATTTTTTTTTTCTTTTTCTTTTTCTGATTGCATATATATTTAATCTAAATGGAGAATATATGTATTTTTGTATTGCATCTGAGATTTTTAAAATTTTTTATCATATCTTTATTATTCGAAGTTAGTTATTTTATATTAAATGTATTAAATATATTAAATGTATTTACTTTTATGTTTCAAATCACAATTCATCATTTTTTATATTATCAATAGAAATTTTGTTTGTTTCATTTGTTAAAAAAAAAACTACCTTTTTTACCATAGTTTTTTTCAATTATTCTACAATAAACTCTTCTTTAGATTTTTAAACATCTTCTTTAATAAAACGAATCCTAACAATAATTTTTTGAACACCCAAAATTATTTGGTTGAATTATTTCAACTTGTTGAATCGTACAAGAGAATATAAAAGCATGACACGTGGAATTCATTAATTGGGTGGAAAAATTGCGTTTAGATGAAAATATAGATAAGAATACGTGTTGTGGTTTTATTAATCACAATTCATCATTTTTTATACTCTATAAATAGATATTTAGTTCATTTGATTTGATCACAACAAAATGTCCTTCTTTAAGTAAAATGGATCCCAATAATAACCTTTTTAATACCAAAAATTCTACTAATAACCCTTTTAATACCCAAAATTCTACTAATTACCCTTTTAACTACCTACATCCCAATAATTATCTATTTCAAAACCGATCTTCTAACCAACCCCAAAATATACCAAATTATGGTTTTCCACCAAATTTCTTCATGCCGCCAAGTATTCCAAATTACCATCCATTTTACAGATCGATGATGTCAAGTTCATCTCAGCCACCCCCTTTTTCTGCTATTCCAGTGGATAATGATACTATTTCGAATGTTGGAGCAACTGAATTTCCAGAATTTTCTACACAAGTAACTTTTGGTGGTATGAGAGGTGTTAATGAAGCCATTTCAAATGTAGAAAATTCAACTCATGCCCGTCGAAAAAGCCCCAAATAGACAATTGAACAAAATTTGGTGCTACTGAGTGGTTGGATCAAATATGGAATAGACAGCGTTGTTGGAAAAAACCAAAAAGGTGAAGCATATTGGGGTAAAATTGCTGACTATTGTAATTAGCATTGTTCATTTCATCCCCTGCGTGATGGAGTTTCGTGCAGAAATCATTATAACTACATGAATCAAAAGTTGGACAAATATATGGATTGGTGCTTATGATAACGCTAAGCGTATGCATCAAAGCGGGTGGTCAGAGAATGATGTTTTGGCAAAAGCGCATGAATTATATTCAAATTCTACAAATGCGGGGGTTCCCAGGGATGATTGGGAGTATTGATTGCATGCACTGGGAATGGAAAAATTGTCCTACCACATGGGAAGGTCAATATACTCGAGGTGATGAGGGAACCACAACAGTTATTCTTGAAGCTGTCGCATCTCATGATCTATGGATTTGACATGCATTTTTTGGATGTCCGAGAATATTGAACGATATAAACGTTCTAGATCGTTCACATGTGTTCGATGATGTCGAACAGGGAAATAGTCCAAGAGTGCAGTTCTTTGTGAACCAGCGTCCATATGATATGGCTTATTATCTAGCTGACGGTATCTATCCTTCTTATCCAACTTTCGTCAAATCAATTAGACTTCCATAAAGTGAACCATACAAGTTATTTGCAGAACGTTAGGAGGGATGTCGAAAAGACATCGAACGTGCATTTGGAGTGTTGCAAGCTCGATTTAAAATCATACGCAAACCAACTTGCATGTGGGACATAGCTGATTTGGCTATCATCATGAGGTCATGTATCATATTGCATAATATGATTGTTGAAGATGAACGAGATACATTGGACCGACTTTGATCAATCTAAGGCAAGTGGGTCTAATACACTGCAAACATTCTCGACCGAGGTGCTACCTGCATTTGCAAATCATATGCGTCCTAGATTTGAGTTGTGTGATTCAAATCTACATCGTGAATTGCAAGCAGATCTAGTCAAACATATATGGGCAAAATTCGGAATGTTCTATGATTAAAAATATTTTTAAGTTTCTTTATGTTATTTTAAGAGTTTTATTGTTTGTGAGTTGAGTTTATTGTACTAATTAAGTTATGTTGTGGTTGTTTTTATGTCGTGTGCTTATTAATACTGTATTGTATTGCATGTTAAGTTAATCTCAATTTTATTTGCTTTAATATTGACTATTACTATTTCTCGTTTTTATTATTTGCCAAAAAACAAAAAATTTAAAAAAAAATTTAAAAAAAAATATTTCTTTTTTAGTTATTTTAATTTAATTTCACTCGATAATTGTTGTTAATATATAATCTTAAAATTTTAAATATAGAAGAAAATTAAAATATAAAATAAAATGGTGGGGTAAGGTATTAAATTTTATTAAATAAAACTATTGTAGAGTGTAAAGTTGAATGGGTGTTGAATTAATAGGTGGAAGAGAGTGAAAATGATGTGGAGTGTTAAAAAATGATGTGAAAGGTGTTGAAAAATATTATCATTGTACATAGTCTAAGAGAAAGAAGATAGAATAGGAAAAAGGGTAGAATGGTCTAGATTAAGGTCTTGAATGGTTGCATAGTCCGCTCCGGACCGGACTAAAGTCGGACTAGTCCGCACTTTAATCACCATTCACAACTTTGGACTAGTCCGCACTACTCCATACTAAAAAACTCCATACTACTCCATACCAATATGCATCACTCCATACTCCATACTTCAATGTTAGTCCGCATTTCATTTATCACTCTCCAAACCTTTTCCATACCGATAATACCTTCTCCATACAATAGTGAAAGTGGACCAATAATACCTTTTTCAATCCGAGTACTTCCTTCCCATTGGTGGAAGTTGTGTTTCTTTGTACTTCAATAGTGAAATGTGTGTGTATAGATATGAGGTCTCAATCAATTTTTAGAACTCACATTTCTTCCCCAAAAAAAAAACCTCCAAAACACAATCGCATTTCACAAAAAAAAATTGTAGAGAGGGAGAAAAATCTTTGAATATTTTGTGTGAAAGAGATTTTTTTACTTGGAAAAACCATTTATCTTCTCATTCCAAATTCATAAGTTTGTTCTAATATTTTTTCATCTTATCTTTTTTTTTTAGTTTATATTTGAGAATTAGAGTTGAGATTTTTTTAAGTATGTTATATTTCTTCATCTTATTTATTTTAGTTTATATCTAGAATTAAATTTTAGATTTTTTAAAGGTATGTTCTATTTCTTCATCTTATCTTTTTTAGTTTATATTTAAGAATTAGATTTAAGATTTTTTTAAGTATTAAAATTTGAAAAGATATTTTTGAGATTTTGGTTGTATAATTTTTAAAAATATTTGTAATATATTGGATAAAAGTTATTTAATTTTATTATAAAAATACAACTAGTGGAATTATAAAAATGTTTTGACTTAAATGTTCAAAAGTCAAGTTAATTTGGGTTTTATAACAATGTTCAGAAGTCAAGTTTTATTTGGATTCGAGCGTTCAACAGCAAACTAAACACATCATTGTCATTAGCACCCAACCTTTAAAATAGAATCTATATATATATATATATATATATGCTATTTCTAGAAATTCTAGAAATTTTGTTCTTGTGCCTTAAATTTAACTAGATTAATAACCCGTGCTGCGTCGGGTGCTATTTTTTTTAGTTTTGTATGTCTTTTTGTATGAGAAATTCTTTTTTAGAGATCAAGTCAGTATGAGAGTATTAGGTTGTTGTACAATTTGTTTCACTATTAATTTGCTGTTGTTAAATAGTTGAAGATCATAATGAGTATAGTAAATAATATTGTGAGTTTGATTTTTCGTAAACATATATGATTATAATAATTTTTGTATTGTTATGATATGTTTATTTATCATTTATTTATATTGATAACTCATGCTGCGGTCGGGTGCAAAATATATTAACATAGTAAGTATTAGTGTATGGAAAATGAAAATAATAAAAAGAATTTCTTTTACCTTAATTATAATGTATGCAAATTACGTAGCGTTCAAAATAATTTTTTAACCAGCAGTTTTCGAAATTGATATAGTACAAAAACCATTTCATATATTCAGAAGTTTTATAAGATTTTTAGCCGACAATATGTATTATTTTCAATTATTTTAATTCTATTATGACTATGTGGTGTATATTAAATAGATTATATAGATTGATTTGTCATTAACTTTTAAATCCATAAATATTAAATAGGAAAAAAGAATTTTTAAAATTTGTTTATCGGTTAATTTTTATTTTTGGAATTTTTCGGTCTCGTCCTCTCTCATCTAGTTCCCGTCCCGGATTTTAACTGGGACAAAAATGAACCTCTTTTTCGATTTCCAAATTTCTGACCCGTTTCCATTTTTCGTGAAATCCCGTCGTAAATTTTCGGTCCCCTTTCCGTTCCGGATTTTAACTGGCACATAATTGGAACCTCTTTTTCGATTTCCAAATTTCTGTTCCGTTTCCGATCTCGTAAAATCACATCCTATACTCTTCACGTCCTAGATTTTAACTGAGACATAAATGAAACCTCTTTTTTGATATTCAAATTTTGGTCCTGTTTCCGTAAAATTCAGTCCTAAATTCTCGGTTCCGTCCCGTCACATAACGTTTATGTCCCGGATTTTAACTGGAACATAAAAGAACTTCTTTTTTTTATTTCTAAATTTCTGACCCGTTTCCGTTACCGTAAAATTTTATCCTAAATTCTTTGTCTCGTCCAATCCTGTTCCCGTCCCAGATTTTAACAGGGACATAAATAAAACCTCTTTTTCGATTTCCAAATTTTTGTCCCATTTCCGTTTCTGTAAAATTTTGTCCTAAATTCTCGGTCTCGTCATGTTCTTGTCCCATATTTTAAATGGAACATAAATGGAACCTCTTTTTCGATGTCTAAATTTTGGTCCTGTTTTGGTTCCCGTTCCCGTAAAATTCGTCTTAAATTCACGGTCCCGCCCTATACCACCATGTTACCGTCCCGGATATTAACTGAGACATAAATGGACAAAAATGAAACTTCTTTTTCGATTTCCAAATTTTTGACCCGTTTCCATTTCTGTAAAATCCCGTTCTAAATTTTCGATCGCCTTCCCGTCCCAGCTTTTAACTGGGACATAAAAGAAACCTCTTTTTCGATTTCCAAATTTATGTTCCGTTTCCGTTCTCGTAAAATAACGTCCTATACCGTTCACGTCCTAGATTTTAACTGAGACATAAATGAAACCTCTTTTTCGATATTCAAATTTTGGTCCCGTTCCCGTAAAATTCAGTCCTAAATTCTCGATTTCATCCCGTCACATCACGTTTCAGTCCCAAATTTTAACTGGAACATAAAGGAATTTCTTTTTTTATTTCTAAATTTCTTACCCGTTTTCGTTACCGTAGAATTTTATCCTAAATTCTTTATCTCGTCCCATCTTGTTCCTGTTCCAGATGGAACCTCTTTTTTATTTCCAAATTTTTGTCCTATTTCCGTTCCCGTAAAATCTTGTCCTAAATTCTCGGTCTCGTCTCATCCCGTTTCCCTCCTAGATATTAACTGGAACATAAATGGAACTTCTTCTTTTTTATTTCTAAATTTAGGTCTCGTTTCTGTTCCCATAAAATTTCGTCCTAAATTTTTTTGTCTCATCCTGTCCCAACCTGTTCCCATCCAAGATTATAACTGGGACATAAATGGAACATCTTTTTGGATTTCCAAATTTTCGTTCCGTTTCTGTTCACGTAAAATCTTGTCCTAAATTCTCGGTTCCGTCCCATCCCGTTTTCATCCCAGATATTAACTGGGAGATAAATGAAACCTATTTTTTTATTTCTAAATTTTCGTCCCGTTCCCGTAAAATCTCGTTCTAAATTCTTGATTCTCTCCTGTGTCATTATGTTCTCATCCCGAATTTAAATGAAACATTAATTGTATCTTTTTTCACGATTCCCAAATTCCTATCGTGTTTTGCCCATCCGTAAAGTTCCGTCCCAAATTCCCGTTTTCCCATCCCTAATTTCTATGCTATTATAGTTATATGATTAGAATTTTGTTTTTCAACAAATTAATTTTTGAAGTTACGTTTAAATATTCTAATTTTACTTATCAGATAATAATAGTTGTCATATTTTCATTTTTTTATCAATTGAAATTATAACTTTATAATAATTGGTTTATTAAAAGGTTCCTCCGGTTAAAAGGAGGAAAATACAACTATTATAATCCAATTTTGTTACAGTTTTTCTAAGGGTTGTTAAGGAATAAGTTTAGAATTGTAGGTTTAGAATATTTTGTAGATTAATCTTCGTTATCATAATTGATTTCCGTAGCTGAATGCATTTTTGGAAATAAACCATGAATTGCATAATATAGGTGGAAATCGGGTCATCACGTATTCTGATTTTCTTAAAATTATGATCTCAATCTTTCCATTTTTTAAGGTAAAATATTATATTTCCCGTTTTATGCTATTAAGTCTGTTTTTAAGATTTCGGTTCATAATATTAATAATGATTTGTTATTGATTTTTTCATTATCTTCTCTCATTAATATTATTGTTTTACATATTAGGAAATTAAAAATGGGCCAAACCTAAAGAAACGGATAGGCTAGACTAATCGTGTGATTGGTCAATTATGTGATTTTAAACCAATCAGTCTAAGAAATATGACATTCTCTAACTGACGCCCAAGAAAGAAATGTTTTTCTTTGAAACTTGCCATGAATCTATAGCATTTTTCCAGGTCTTATCAAAGAGTAATGAATTCTTAAATGATGCAGCTATAAGAACACATGCAACTTTAATATAAACAGATATGAAAAGTTGGATAACCAAAAGCTGAAATTTCACTTGTGAACCATTCTTTTTTTGGATTACGAACATTATTCTGAAAAATGGTAAATCTCATATTTAATACTCCATTATAAACATTAGAAAAATGTCACTTGCAGTCATTGGTTAACCACTGAAAATATGAAAAGGAACACACACATATTCGACATATAATATGATAATTACCATTTGCTTGTTTGTGATATTTAAATAAAACAACGTAAACACAAAGAAAGAAATGATATTCAAAACGAATGGTTCACAACACTACAAGAAAACAGCTAATTAGCGACTGCCAAAACAG
>OVAQ01002927.1:0-11178 GCA_900406345.1 Erysimum cheiri | reverse complement strand
ACAAATGGTGGTCACAAATCGCAGGTTTTCTTGTAGTGTTTCACATAAAAATAAATATTTTAGAAATATATCGGTACATTTGCTCAAAAAAAAAAAAAACAAATATATCATCAGTACACATATACATCTTATTTTGATCCATTAATGAAGATATCAAAACAAATTTAAAACTGACATTGAAGTTGGAGTAAATTTATGAAATCCAAACAGATTTCCCTTTTTTGGGCTCAGGTCTCTCTTTCTGTATTAGAGTCTTTGACTTTCGTTGTTAAGAGCTTTGACTGGAAAAAACACTTTCCCTTTTAGATATTTTGTACCGACATATTAGCTTTTGCTGGTCTTTGAAAATATCTTGTTCGCTTTATCAAGTTTGTTCTCGCTTCTTCTCAAGAACTGTTGAATTTAAAACTGACATTGAAGTTAAGAGTAAATTTAAAATTTAAGTGTTGGTGGTGGAAGAGAATGAAACCAATATTTTTTTTATTTCGGAAGAGATTTTTTGGCATATAACCGACCCGAACAACCCGATAACCGATTAATTATTCGGTTCAATTCGGAACTTTTTTTCAATAACCGAATAACCCGAAAATTCCGAAAACCCAGGGCTATTAAGAACTGTTGAATTTAAAACTGACATTGAAGTTAGAGTAAATTTAAAATTTAAGTGCTGGTGGTGGAAGAGAAAGGTAATACTAATAACAAAAGTAAAAGATGAGGTCAAGAGTGAAAGCATGAAACCAATATTTTTTTTTCACATAAACCCATTATATTAAGCTATCGGCTGGGACACTCCGAAATGGAGAACCAATATATGCTGAACATTTTTTTGATAAACTGTTGTACTAACTAACTCTTATAGATTTAACCTGGGGCACTATAACAAACGTCACCTTTACGCATTAAAAAGTAAGAACATATGTTCTATTTAATTTGGGAATCTGGAATTTTACACACTCTAGCTTCATATAGTTTCCATGTATATATATACTTCTACTACAAGACTAAATGATTTAATGAAAGTAAATTATCTTTCGATTCATTTGGCTCTCATCCCATATTTTTACAGGTTCATTCACAAAAACTGTTGCTTGTAAATTGTAATATAAATTCAGCAGAGTTTGAACTATGAAAATGGAGATAGCGGTCGAGCGGGAGTGAAATCACAAAGCAGGTATAATCCAACCGTTCGATCAATCTGTGACTTGTTTTTACATCTTCGTGGTAAAATAAATTGTTCTCGTAGCTGAGTATAAACACACTTATTTTGGTGACAAGTTTTGCAATCTGAGAAGCTTAACTTGAATCAGAGTTAACCCACATAACTGCAAGAGTCACAAGAGAAGCATAGATTGAAGTAGGCAGCTTCTGCACAACTTTGCCAACTCCCGGGACACCTTCCGTCGCCTTCTTCGTAGCAATAGCCACAGTAGGAGCCACAATCAAAGATATGATCAAACCCTGACTAACCACATTGAATGTCTCAGCCGAAATCTGCTCAATAAACTTCACAAACTCTTCCCTATCGATTTCTCCATCCAAGTTCATATCGCAGTCCTATTAGAAAGAACATCACAAACAATATGAGCACTCAAATTTACCATTGTCTCCCTTATTTTTACTGTGTATTTGTTACCAAAAGTATCCACAAAACCAGTTTGACTCGTTCAAAATAGAATTCACAAAACCATTCAAGTCAAACTGGTTCAAAATTTACTAAACATTAAAGCTAAACGCAAACGCAAAAAGAAACATCCGTTTGTACTTAAAGTTGCCAATTCATTGTAGACTTTTTCTTTTCACATTAAACAGTACAAACGCAAAAGCAGTTAATTCAGCGTTTGCGTTTTAGAAAGTGAAAAGTACCGTCATAATACTTCTGACAAGATCCTTAGAAGGCGGATCGAAATGAGGACCTGGCAATCGTTTGTTTATGTCACTGACAACATAACAAAACAACAGAAAGTTGTCAGAGATTAACATAAAATTTCTAAATCTGTAAACGCTACAAATTTTATGGAACCAAAGATTTTACTTGTAAACGAGAAGCACTGCGATGTATAACTCTTCAAACGTAAGATTAGCTCTTCCGGTTTGAATCTTGAACCGATCAAAAACACGATCACATATCTCGTCTACCTGTTTCTGTCTCCACTCTTTACCTGTAATTACCATTGTGATTCAATATTTAAATACGGAGTATAACATAAGAAGCAATTTCCATTATATATACACAATTACTTGACGATAAACTGATTATGAAATAAATCAATACTACAAATTGAAAGCAATTTTTCAAACCTCGGAGCTTGTTAAAGGCTTGTCCCATGGCGATGAATGATCTTCTTCTCGTCTGATTAATTCCAAAAAATGATTTTGCTAATTGAATTTTCTTTTCTTTATTTTTTTTTAATATGTGGATCTGAGTGGAGGCGTGAGCCTCTCTGTTTTCAACGAATTTTATATATTGGGCCACCAAATTTGGGCCCATTTCTATGTTGGCCAACGGCCATGGATATATTTAAGCTTATGAATTATGGGCTCAGGTGGGCCTTTCATCGTCAATGAACTTATATCTTGTCTTGTGTATGCTAAAGTATTCTTGGATGCATTTAACTACAGATCGGGGCATTGGGTAAAAGTAGGTCTGGACATAAAATCCGAAATCTGAAAACTAATCCGAAAAATCGGAATCCAAAATCAAATTAAAAAAGACATAAAATCTGAATGGGTAATAAATTCTCTTATCCAAATTACCCAAACCAAATCCGATCGAACCGAAAACTAAAAAATATATCCGAAAACCCAAAATAAAATTAGATAGCCTAAACTATAGTTATATGTAGTTATAATTTTATATCCAAAAATACTAAATAACAAAAAAATATCCAAAATAACTTAGATATCTGAAAATTTGAAGTTACATTTGTTAAAACTATACAATTTTTGGTTTTTGCAAAATGTTACCAATTTTTATTAAAATTAAATAGATTTTTAGTTTTTTTTCCCAAAACCAATCTGAACCGAAACCGAACAGCATAATCATAAAACCCGAACGGATAATGAATTCTCCTATCCGAATTATCTGAATCCAAAAAAATCCGAACCAAATCGGAATGTCGAACCCTAAAAAATATCCGCTAGTTTTCAGATACTTGCTATCCAGTTTTTTTTTTTTTTTTTTTTAATTAAGTGGAACAACTGCACCGAGTGCCGGAAAAAATGTTTGAGAGAATTATTTTTATCTCATTTTAATATTTTTTACTTATTTACATTTGATTTATTTTATATCTAAATAATTTTATAAAATACAATCATACTATGGTTATCATTTACTATAATAGTTTATTTATTTTTTTCTGATAAGCAGGGTTGATCGTCATTATCTATCATCCGACTAATTTCTTTAGGATGAGTGTAACCGTCGAATAGTATATTGACTAGATTTTTTTCTAATAATTTTACAATATGACACTCATTTGGACTTGCCAACTTGGAAAAATTTAAATAATTCTACGATTAAGAGGAATTAATCACTTATCCAGACCTACATGACAACTTTTTTTTAAAAAAGAAATCACTATATATCTATACTATTACCTCTTGGTTGAATATAATAATTTATTCTATTTATTTTTACATTTTTCATCTATTTTCCTTCAAAATAATTAATTCATTTTCAAAAAAAATTTATGTTCTTTTTCTCCTTTTTTTAACTCTAATTAATATTCATTTTACTAGTCATCAATATATTATGAAAAACCTTTTAAATATTTTAGAATATAAAAAAATCTATCAAATTTTTCATTTTATAATTTTCTTAAGAATGAATGACATAAATATTCATCAAATATATTATGAAATGACAAAAAATATATTTTAACAACTTTTTTTTGTAAAATAATTGAAGTGAAAAAAATGTAAATGGGAGAGAGAAGGCCGGGAAAGCGAAACCACACGAGTAGCTAGTACCACAGAAACATTGAGACCGTATCTGCTTCCACCAATCCCATCTCTTCTTTCCATATCTCTTTTTTTTTTATATATCCTCTCCTAATTATCATATTTATTTGTTTTTCACTATAATCAAAAACTTTTCCAATTGTTGAAACTATTTTATATTTATCTCTTCTATTTTCTGCATGGTGGTTTGAATTAGGCCACCAAGAAACTCTTGGATAAAATTAAAACTGAGAAACAGAAAGAAAAAAAACACAAAACACATTCTAGCTTCGTCTGTGCCACACACACTCTCTGTCTCTCTCTCTCTCTCCCATTTACTGTCTCGACATATTTTCAGGTGCGTTATTTGCTTTGCTCTTAAGATCTAACTCAAATCCACCAGTTCGATGCAAATTTTGTTTTGAATGATTCTTCATCATCTTAATTGGGTTTTTTCTATGATTGGGGTAGTGATGATTGGCTTTGGAGCTCATAGCTAGAATAAAATACAATTCTTTTGCTGGATAACGTTATTAAATTTTGTAATTTTTAATACCCACAAGTTGATATTGATTGTTGTGTCTGAAAATCTCATGAGATTGTGTTTTGATATCTAAAGTGTTGATTTTTATTAGCAGAAGATAATCTTGAAGAGCAAAGATTGTTCCTTTGTTGATGAACTGAGTGGAAAGAGTGTTGTTATATGATGGCTACAGCAGCTGTGATAGGACTCAACACAGGGAAAAGATTGTTGAGTTCATCGTTTTATCACTCAGATGTTACTGAGAAGTTTCTATCTGTAAATGATCATTGTTCATCACAGTATCATATTGCTTCAACGAAAAGTGGGATCACTGCGAAAAAGGCGTCATCATCGAACTACAGTCCGAGTTTTCCTTCGTCGAATCGTCACACACAATCTGCTAAGGCTTTGAAAGAGAGTGTAGATGTTGCTTCTACTGGCCAGCCATGGTTACCTAATGGATCTGATAAGGAATTGGAAGAGGAAAGTTATAATGGTGATGATCTAATTGGCCATTCTGTGGAGGCACTGTTACTGCTACAGAAGTCTATGTTGGAAAAAAGTTGGAATCTTTCGTTTGAGAAGACGGCGTCAAGTGAGTCCTCAAGCAAGAGGACTATACGGAAGAAGAAGATTCCGGTTATTACCTGTTCAGGGATTTCAGCTCGGCAGAGGAGAATTGGTGCTAAGAAGAAAAGTAATATGACTAATGCTAAAGCAGTGTCAGATGTTTCTAGTGGAAATCAAATCAAATCAGTGATGAGTTCAGAGGTGTTTCAACACAACCGTGTGAGAGGTTATGTGAAGGGTGTAATAAGTGATGATGTCCTTAGTCATGCGGAAGTGGTGCGCTTGTCCAAGAAAATCAAATCTGGCCTTCGTCTTGATGACCATAAGTCAAGGTAAAAATTGCTTACTACTCATAGAAAAGAGCTGAAATATTAATAATATAAGACTAAATTATTGTCTGGTGAAACACTAGATTGAAGGATAGATTAGGCTGTGAGCCTTCTGATGAACAGCTTGCAATATCATTGAAGATATCTCGGGCCGAGCTGCAGGCGTGGTTGATGGAATGTCATTTAGCTAGAGAGAAGTTGGCTATGAGCAATGTACGTTTGGTTATGTCTATTGCTCAGCGTTACGATAATATGGGAGCGGAAATGTCCGACCTTGTTCAGGTAATTTCCAAGACATCTTGTGCACTCTTTGTTATATAGCTTTTCATGAATTCTTCTTTAAGGAAGACTTTTGTTTCCTACTATGTAGGGTGGTCTTATCGGACTTTTGCGGGGAATAGAGAAATTTGATTCTTCCAAGGGTTTCAGAATTTCAACTTATGTATATTGGTGGATTCGACAGGTGAGATCAATCGCTTCACCTCAGATGTTTGTTGTTTTGTGCTTGCCAGTATCAGTATGGTTAGAATTTAAAAACTGACAAGTGAACTCTTTGTTATAAATTTCTAAAAGGGTGTCTCAAGAGCTTTAGTGGACAACTCAAGAACATTGAGGTTACCTACTCACCTACACGAAAGGCTCGGTCTAATCCGAAACGCAAAGCTTAGACTTCAGGAGAAAGGAATCACACCCTCCATTGATGTAAGTGTATTATTAACATTCGAACAATTCTGGTTTCTCCTGTCTATTGTGTATGCTTATAGTGATTGTTCTTTCCAGAGGATTGCAGAGTCTCTAAACATGTCGCATAAGAAGGTTAGAAATGCAACAGAGGTAAGAAAACTAATTTTAATTCTTGTTCCTTTCTTTTTCTAGGCCCAATGTGTATATGTGTCCCTGCTCTTACTTACACTTTCAAAACGCAGGCTGTAAGCAAAATATTCTCCCTAGACAGAGATGCATTTCCTTCTTTGAACGGTCTCCCGGGAGAAACTCATCATAGTGTAAGTCTCCTCTTTAGGTTTGTTTTTAACAAAACGACAGTTCTGGATGTACCTTCCAAGTTTCTCTGCAGTCTCTCCTCTCCAGTATATAACATTTGGCTGGTTTGTTTCCAATATTTTCAGTACATTGCGGATAATCGTTTGGAGAACAATCCGTGGCATGGGTATGATGAGTGGGCACTCAAGGTAAAAAAAGTCAAAAGTTAATATAATGCTTCTGATTTTCTCTACTATGAAGCTTGCTATACTTAGTGAACGAACACTGAAGTTTGAGCATGTTGATGATCAAATTGCAGGAGGAAGTAAGCAATCTTATAAGTGCAACACTCGGAGAGCGGGAAAGGGAGATCATCCGGTTATACTATGGTTTAGACAAAGCATGTCTCACATGGGAAGACATTAGCAAACGGTATGTGTCCAATCTTAAGCCACTTGGCCCATTGTTGCATCATCAAGAATGATCTTTAAACGCTATCTTGACAAATTACAGGATAGGATTATCGAGAGAAAGGGTGAGACAGGTAGGGCTTGTGGCGCTGGAGAAACTAAAACATGCAGCGAGGAAGAGAAAAATGGAGGCAATGATCCTCAAGAACTGATTTTGTTTTTGTACATTTTGATTACATCAGAGCCATAGAGAGCGGTTGTGAATGTGTATATATACAGGACAAAAAGAGGGAAGAGTACTCTCTTTCTTTCTTTTTTTTTATCTTCCTTGCTTCTTTTGTAAACTGAGTTGATAAACAAGAGACAGTTATGTAATATGGCTTCACGTAACTTCCTCATCTATCTTTATTCATTCAAAGTTTAAATAACTTATCTGGTAAAATCTCATTCCTCTTCGGCAATCTAGGGTCAATGGCCTATTTTGGGCGTGAGTCTTTGTAGCTCCTGCCTCTGAGGTCTGGCATTTCTGTCCGACATAGGATACTCTGAGCTCGGTTTTGTAGTTATTATTATGGCTAGGATTTGAGCATGGGTTTGGTCACAAGTGCTTTTACAAAGATTGTTGGATCTAGCCTTGGGATTCTTTGTGATACCTTAGTCATAACCTAATATCCCTTCCTTATAACGCCAAACTGTTTATATATGATTTCATGTATTGGAGCCTAAAGTCTTCTTTACTCAATGAGCTTTTGAAGTGTCCTCGACATATAGTTTGTTCCCTCGGGATAGTTGGGACTGAAGTTCCGGATCCTCGTGGGATGCAAGAGTACTTATATGCAATAATTGATATGGTTTGAGACCTTAGGTTGACCTGACTAGTGGGGCCTCTGAGTTTAAGAGCTCATATCGCTGACGGTGACGTCCTTCACGGTTAGTCACATGCGTTATAGCATGGTTAAGCGTAGGTTTGACTCTTTGAGATACATGTATAGGACTCAGAAATCATGGATTGACTCTTTGACTCTTTGAAAAATATTTTGGCCTTAATTTGAATATTTTAGGTTTATCCGATATGATACAAACATTTTAAGGGAAATTAAAGTTAACAAAATATGTCCTAAAAACTAAAAAGAATAAATTTTTGGGTCTAAAGGCCCACATTTCCGAAGCCCAAGTTCGGTTTGGCAAGACGGTGTTCGCGCTTGTTTGTGGTTTTGCATAATGGTTATGTATCTCTCACATCATTGTGTCCCCATCCCAAAACTAGTGATCTTTGTTGTAAGTGTTTTACGATATATACAAGTGGAAAATTTTCAAATTTCCAATATGAGACATTTTCCTGTTACAAAATTTGTAAGCTTTCCAAGCTAAACTTTGGACCCTCATTTCTCATTCAAATTAACTTTGATTTTAGTATGTAAATACACAATCTTATAGTGTTCATTACAAAGAATCCATTGATGATCGTAAAATCTAGTCATTCTGGTGACAGACTTCACCAAAAAAATCACCGGAAAGTTGGCTGGAGCCACTTTGGCATAATTTAAGTTACAACATGTCTCTCTGGTTTTGGAACTACGAGAGTACGATCCACCAATTAGTATGTTTGATGATCCCTCATAAAATAGTTCGCGGGACACTAGTTTTGATATAATCTATAAGAAGAATGTCTTGGCCATCAGGAAACTTGAAAATGTAAGAGTCTACGCGATCTTTGATCGATATTCTCTCGTTGAGACCATATATATATGCTTGTAATAATTGAATGTACAGAGTCAACAATGAAGATGTTGAAAGTTCCTTTAGATCGCGGGATACGAGTATTTGTGATCTTGTTAGGTTCATGGTTAGTACATGTAGTTGACGTGTGTCAATCTTTTTTCTCAATATAGCCACAACGTTTAAGTTGTAAATGCACAACTAATCGTGTGTAGTACTTAAAGATCGATCCCACAGAGAGAAGTGAAGTTACACGAATGAATTCTAGAACGAAATATAACAAAGACAAAATAAAAAGGGATTTGTTTTTGGGTTTTCTATTGACGAAAATAATGACTTGTACTGCCCATGAACTTGTTTGGGAATTTTTTGTGAGAGTCTCGCTCGACACAACCTTTATAAGCTCTCACTCGGTTTAACAATTTTAGGGAAAATCCTACAGACCTTATAAAGGTGCGAAGCCCTAGGTTTTGGGCACAAAAACACTAGTGTCATAGTTCCAAAGACAGGGATAAGGAGTTTCTATGGAGAAATTGTTCTTTGAGAGAAATGAGAAGAATTTATGTGAGGTTTCTGGCGAGATCAGTCGTTGTAGGCTCGTTGTAAAGGTTTGTTGTCGTTGTTTCTCTCAATAATCAATCTTAAATCGAGGTGAGTGCGTGACCATGGACTTATCTAAGCATTTGAGATTGATTAATGATGAGTTTATGTGTTGTATATGACTGATTTCTGTTGAATCCATGGTTAATTGTTGAGTTTTTTTTTTCTGTTATTGTGTGGTTTTGTTTGTTGCCTGTTGTGTTCGAGGTTGTTGCATGGGATTTGGGAATTCGCAGGTTCTCAGATTCTCAGGAGGAGCGTCGATCGACACCAAGGATGGGTGTTGGTTGATTCCAGCACAAGGATCGTGTTGGAGAAGACGATCGGTGTCGGTCTTGGTGTCGGTGAAATGGTGTCGGTCGACACCGGCATCTGTGTAGCCATTTTGGCTTGATTTTATGTTTTTCCTTTGTCTATTTTGTGGCACAGGTTTAATTGTGTTATTTTATGATCTTATTCTACTTGTATGTATAGCTCGTAGATGGAAGGATCGCCTCAACAAGTATTTGTGATAATACTTATGTATCTCTTTTCTTGTGATGTAGGTAAAGATAAAGTATGATCGTGAAATCATGGCGAGGAGAGGAGGATGATCTAGAGTCTCATTTCTTTGTGTTGGTTTTGTGTTTCGTTTAGATTTGGAATTGCATACTGTTAGGTTGTTGTTTAGCTATTGGGATTGATAATTCGTTTGATTATTGGGTTATTTGATAATTGTTGGTGATTTTTCTTGTTATTGAGCTAGTTTGGTTTTGTTTTCGCGTTAACTGTTGGTTTGGTTTAATTGATTATTTTCTTTCATATGTATTTGTTGTTGCTGTTCTATTATATTTGAATAGTTCTTTAATTGATATTTATGATTTTTGAAGGGATGTTATAATCGTACTAGATTGCTAATTCGCGTAAAAGACCCTTTAGATTTCTGAAGACCCTTTAGGATTTCGAATCTTGAAAGGTGATTCGCGTAGAAGGCCCTCTAGATTTGAAGTTTCTTGGTTGAATCATACATGCTTTAAGGAGTTATTGTTGAATTCGTGGAATAATGCGATGACTACTCCCGAAGCATTGGCCAGGTTACGAGTGAAGTTAAAGAAGTAGAATAGTGAGGTGTTTGGGGATGTGAGTAAACGGAAGGAGCATTTACTAAATGAGATCAAGTTGATTCAAGATTCATTGGAGACTCACAAAACGAATGAGTTACTGTCCAAAGAAGAAACTTTTACACCTCCACTACCATTCGAAGAGAAAAAATCTTGTTGAGATGCTAAAGAATGATAAAGGCTCGTGGATCTCAAACACAAAGAATTTGAAATGTTTGAGAGTGGAGTATTACAAGTAGCTTTACTCTATGGAAGGTGAAGCTATATGTGGGGAAGAGCTACCATGCACAGGTTGGTTTTGCAGGATTATCTAGAAACGAATTGACAACTTTGACAAAGCCGAAATGGGAGAAGAGAAGAGACCTTTTTAGACAAATTAAGAATAGGAAAAGTTAGCGCGTAGCACCACGCGCGGTGCTCTCTCATCTCTTCTTCTTCTCGCTTTTTGGAGGCTATCTCCGGCAACGGCTCCGGGNAGCCCTCCACCCCTCTCTGTTTCTCGTGTTGTTCTAGGCTGGCCTTGGCTCAGATCTTGGAGGCGGCAGGAGTGAGGCAGATGACTCGACGACGGCGGCGACACCTTCTTCCGTCGGTGCAGAAGCAGCCTCGCCTCTAGGCGGAGAGAGGAGTCCCGGTTGAGGCCGGTTTGAAGACGCTGGCTTGTCACAGTGGTTCTCCTTCTCGGCTCACCATCTACGAAGCGACGGTTACTTTTGCAACGGAAGCCGGTGGAAGACGGAAGCTACTGCCGTTCAGTCCAGGTGTCGAGGACCTGAGAGAGCCGTCAGGGCCCTTCACCGCCGCGTCAGTGGAAGGACCGGCGAGTCAAATCTGTCTCTGGCAAATCGGAAAAGCCAGATCTGGAAGGAGGCGGGACAGATCCGATGGAGGTGGATCGCTTCGTCAGGGTCTGCTTCCTGCAAGCCGCCTGTCGGAGAACAAAACATGTTGAGAGGGCTGTAGTAGACTAGCTGATCTCTTCCTAAACGGATAAACAAATAAAAACC
>OVAQ01002926.1:0-11180 GCA_900406345.1 Erysimum cheiri | reverse complement strand
ACTTTTTTTCTCCTAAGTCATTCTCCTGTTTTCTTTCTAATTTATATTTTCAATTTCAGTTTCTTAATGTTTTTTCCATTGCAGTTAAAAAAGACCTCTGACGAGCTTGAGAAATGCAGAAGTAACCTTGGTTCTTGCCTGGAAGAGAATGCAAAGCTTAGCAGGTTAGTAAATCTGATTTGATGATTCTTGTTTGTTTCCTGGTATATGGCCAAATGAGTTCTCATTTTCTCCGTACCCCTGATAAGTCTTCTCGCCCTTCTTTTGCAGAGAAATTCATGATCTACAGGCTATGGTCAGCGATATCAGAGCTTCCACACCTGATGAACATAGTATTGCGAACAACCAGAAGGTTTGCACAATAAGATGGTGTGGTTGTTTGTGAAGGTTTTTNTATCAGAGCTTCCACACCTGATGAACATAGTATTGCGAACAAACAGAAGGTTTGCACAATAAGATAGTGTGGTATGGTTTGTGCAGGTTTTCCTTGAGCGTTTATACTTAACAGTTGAATATTCCCAAAATATTGCAGGCCCTGTTGGGAACTCAAAATGTTGAGTGGCACGAAACATTTGCTGGTCAGCAGGTCAATTATGTAGAAGAAATCATCAAACTGCAGCTTGATTTGGATGTAATGAAAATTATACTCGATGAGGAAAGAACACTACGTGGTGATACAGAAGCACAAGCAGTTCGCTTGAAATTTGATATTGGAGAGTTGAAGGACCAACTACTTTTGATAAGCAAGCAGAAAGAAAATGTATATAGTGAGCTGGGAGAGACAAAGTCTGTAGTTGAAGCTCTCGAATCGCAGAACATTATATTGATCCAAGAAGCAGTGGAGTTGAGGAGAATAAAAGAGAACTATATTGAGCTTTTACAAAAGCAAGAGCTTGATATCCCAGCAATGAAGTCCAAACAGTGCAATGAGTTCAAAGATAATCCTGCAGAGGACAATGCAATTGATACGAAGTTTAAGAAGATGCAAGTATCTCTTGAAAAAGCTAAGAGGTTGAACACGTTATACAAGAGTGATATTGCTTCTAAGGCATGTGGAGATGAAGAAATGGACAAAGTTTGCAAGCAAGCTGAAGCTGCAACTGCTGAGGTGATTGTCTGTTTGCAGAATGAGCTTGAAGTTCTTCAGAAGGAGGTCAATGATTTCCAATCAAAAGAAAACGTGGCTGAAAGGCAGGTACAGCTTTTAGAAACTCAGATTGAGAGGCTGCAGGATAACTTACGAGACACGACCATGGATAACGAGCAGTTGCAAGAAGAGCTCAGAGGCAAAGACATGGAACTACAGATCATATCAAATGAAATGGAACTTCTCACATCTGAGCTTGAAGAAATTCTGCTGAATGGGAATGAAGGCCTTACAGATGCGTGTTACCAGGCTGATCTCATTTCGGGTTCCTTACCAGATAAAAGGATATGGATATCTGAACAGGTTGGAGGATTAATAAGAACACTTTCTGAGAGGGAACTATTGATTGAAGATCTTGAAAGTTGTTTAGAGGATGCCAATAAAAAGCGATGTGATATAGAATCCATGTTGAAGTCTCTTAGAGGGGCAGCAATAGTAATGAATGAGGCACACCAAAGAGAGTACGAGGAAAAGGAGAAACATGTTCTCCACCTGAAATCGCAGTTGTGCACAAAAACAGAGACCATATCAAGGCTCCAAGAGAAGCTGAAGATGGCTGAAAGGTTGATTTATGAAGCATCACATTGTGCAACAGCTTCTCTAGTAATTGTCAACCGATATTCTGAGGTAACCGAATCCCATACTTTTGAGTTGAAGCAAAAGGGTTTTCAGCTTGTGGAATCCGCTGGAACAATTCTTTCTCTGAAGCAACAAGTACAAGATTTGGAAGCACCCTGTAAGGAATTTAGAAGCAAACTTCTAGAGGAAAAAAAGAATGCTTCTGCTATCGAACAAAAGCTTGAAGAAATTGAGGAGACTGGCATTTCGGCGATGAAGGAGAAGCTTTCTGAGCTCAAGGGTGGCGTATCTGGACTGAGATCATGCATAAACATGTGTCAGGAGCATGACAAATACACTGAGGCAGAGAACTCACTAGGTTCTCCAGCCCACTGTAGTGAAGGACAGGTGAGCTAAAACTTTTCTTATATTAACGATCATGCCTTATTATGTATAGTAGTGTGCTTAGTCCTTCACTTGATATTTTTTCATACAGGAACCTGGAAGGAATGTAGTTGTCTCCTCTTGCATAGAGAAGAATCCAAACAACAATCATACAGAGTCCATGAGATTGAGCAGCAAGGTGTCTAGTGAGAGAGGTAAAGTGATCATACTGCTTAAGCAAGAAATGGAATCTGCACTTGTAAGCTTGAAGGAGGTTCAAGTTGAAATGGCCAAACTCCAGGGTGAGAAGGAAGAGCTAAAGGCATCTGAGAAAAGAAGCTTAAGCAACTTGAACGATCTTGCTGCACAGTTTTGCAACCTTGAAACTGTGATGAATAACATGGAAGAACAATATGAGCGCAAGATGGAAGTCACAGATCATAAACTTAAGGCAAGTAACTGTTTATTCGTGTCCCCTTCAAATTTACTTTTTCTCATTCTGATTCATATATAACTGTTCATTTATGGTTTCACCTATTATTTACATTCTCTCTCAGATGCTATAAATTTTCTATCTTTTTTTTTTCTGAAATTCGTATGCTATTTTACAGACTTTGGAGCATGAATTAGCTAAGATGAAGATAAAGGCTGACCAAGAATATGTAGAAAACTTGTGTGTTCTTGAGAAATTTGAGGAGGCTCAAGGGATTATTAGAGAAGCAGATATCACAGTCAATGAGCTCATAATAGCGAACGAAAAGATGAAATTTGACCTGGAGAAGCAGAAGAAAAGGGAAATCAGCTTGGTTGGAGAGAAAAACACCTTAGTTGACAAGCTGCAGGAGCTGGAATCCATAAAGGTCAAAGAAAATGAGAAACTTGCGAACCTTGAGAAGCTATTCGAGTCAAGTTTGATGGGAATAGGAAATCTTGTCGAAGAGCTGGAAACTGTTGTCCGAAAATTGCAAGATGAATCATCTGTGGCCTTGACTGGCATGACCAATGATTTATCTGACTTAAAGTCTTGGGTTTCAGAAACAAAGTCAGCTAGATTATTCCTTGAGGATATCTGGTCAGAAATAATCATGAAGGATTGTGCTCTCTCAGTTCTACACCTATGCCAGATGGGGATTTTGTTAGAAACAGTTACAGGGATCAATACCGAAAATGGTCTGCTTCAACGTGGTCTGTGTGTATCAAACTCTTCCATAGCCGGATTAAGAGATAACAATCTAAGGATAAGAAGGGAGCTTGAAATGTTTGCAAATCTGAAGGGAAAACTACTGACTGATATAAAGAATGGTTTTGAGAGAATTTCAAGAAATGAAGAGGCAACTAATCTGCTTACTACAAAATTAAGCAGTTTTGATCAGAAAATTTCAGGGTTACAGTACCAGGAGGAGCTGATGTTGCAAAGATCTAACAGCATGGGGTCTCAGCTTGATATTTTGCTGAAAGAAATAGATTTGAGCAATGGGAACCTTGCAGAAACTCTGTTGGAGCAAGAGCTGTATCTGAATCAAAAAGATGATATCTTTGACACTGAAGTTCAGCTTTATTTAATGGACCTTTGCTCAAAGGATGTTGAGTCACTTGTTCTGGCGTTAACAGTTGAAGAATATTCTTCTTGTCTAGCAGTTGTCGATAGAGAGCTTCTTGATCATCATGCCATCATTGAGGATCTTAAAGAGAAACTGTTTGTCTCCCAGGTGGAGAGTGAACTCAAAGACCAATGTCTGGTTGATAACAAATTGGAGACAGTTTCAGTGAAACAAAAGCTGACTGAAACACACAGTAGAATCAAGGATCTCTCTTCGGATCTTGATCGCAGTGTGCAAAAAATCACAGAAATGGACGAAGTAAACAAGGTTTTGGGAGAAAGAGTCTTCTCCTTGGAGTCTCGCATCAGTGGCCTACAGCATGAATTGGCCATCAAAGCTTCTGAACTTTACAGTCTCGAACATTCCCAGTCAGTTACTGCAGAAGAAATGGATATCAAAGAAAGGGATATACAAGTTTATGCTGATGTTGCCAGTTCGTTGGAGAAGGAAAACATATCCCTTAAGAACAAATTCACACATTTTGGTGAAGATCAATTTAAAGCACTAGATGTCACGAGGTTAAGCATTGCCAAATGCACGCACCTAGCTGAAGATAGCAAGATACTGGAGAAACTAACCATAGATGGTCTAGTTATTTCTGATAAATTGTTGCAGCTGATATGTGAAAACGTCAACAAGGCTTCGGAATTCGCAGATACTGTTCAATCTTTGGAGATTGATGTACAAGATTTGTTGTCTGAGAATCTGAATCTCCAGGATGAGCTTTTGAGAAAGGATGATGTTCTAAAGGGGTTGTCTTTTGACCTCAGCCTACTACAAGAATCTGCTTCCAAATCCATGGACAAGAAAGATGAAACAAAGGAAATCATGGTTCATGTTGAAGCTTTAGAAAAGACACTAGCTTTGAAAATCTTTGAACTAGAAGATGCTGTTTCTCATGCTCAAATGCTTGAAGTTCGACTGCAAGAGAGCAAAGAAATAATCCGCGACCTTGAAATGGATACTGGAAAGTTAAGGAAGTGCCAAGAAAAGCTGTCAACGGAAAATAAAGACATTAGAGCAAAAGCTGAAGATCTCTTGGCGGAAAAAAGCTCTCAAGAAGAGGAGCTGATCCAGACAAAGAAGGTATCGGAGAGCATGGAGATGGAGCTCTTTAATCTAAGAGATGCTCTCGGACAATTGAATGATACAGTTGCGTTTACCCAGAGAAAACTGAATGAGGCCATCGATGACAGGGATAATCTCCAAGATGAGATTTTGTATCTGAAAGGAGAATTTGGGAAGATGAAATCTGAGGCTAAAGAAATGGAAGCTAGGTACATAGAAGCTCAACAGGTAGACAACAACACAATTAGACTTGACAAGACACGTCCATTTTCTCAATCCTTTTTGCAATACGTACTTAAATTTGTTCCTCCTCTTCTCACAGATTGCTGAATCAAGAAAGATTTATGCCGATGAGAGAGAAGAAGAAGTAAAGCTATTAGAAGGATCAGTTGAGAAACTTGAGTATACTATCAATGTACTTGAAAACAAGGTTAGAACTGATCATGCTTTCCTATATAACAACTTATTTTAATCGATGCTTTTAATTTTCTGACGGAGGCGTATTTCAATAGGTTAACGTTGTCAAAGATGAAGCTGAACGACAGCGTCTGCAAAGGGAGGAGCTGGAAATGGAGCTTCATACCATACGCCAACAGATGGAAAGTGCTAGAAATGCTGATGGGGAAATGAAAAGGTTGGAGAAAAATAAGCAACCTAAATATGTATATGATTAAAGCAACTCATTTCCTGTTTTGTGTGGTCAAAGAATTTTAGATGAAAAGCATTTGGATCTTGAAGAAGCTAAGAAGCATATAGAAGCGCTTGAGAGAAATATGGCTGACCAAAAGACTGAGGTAACAATATTTGTTATTTTGAACAGGGATGGATCCTTAATGACAGTCTCAAAAGTTTTTGATGGTTAACGTATGTATGTTTATTCTGCAACAGATTACTCAACTCGGTGCGCATATCTCGGAACTAAATTTGCATGCAGAGGCTCAGGCTAGAGAATACATGCATAAGGTAAAGATAGTTCCTAATTGATTGAATACCCTTAAAAGTTTACCAAAAGACTGGCACTACTAAGACTGATCCATTGCAAACAGTTCAAGGAGTTGGAAGCAATGGCTGAGCAAGTAAAGCAAGAAACCCATGTTTCTCAAGCTATAGACTCTTCATTGAGTAGAGGTTCAGGGAAGCCTCGGGGTTCTGGCTCTCCTTTCAGATGCATAGGGTTGGGAATTGCACAACAAATGAGATCTGAGAAGGATGAGGAGCTTGCTGCTGCAAGGCTACGAATTGAGGAGCTTGAAACTGTAGTTGCGACCCGGCAGAAAGAGGTAACTAGTCGAAAAATGTTATCTATATGTTATATTGATATGTTTGGCATCCATATAGTATTTATTTTCTAAATCTCGTATTTCTGCTCCCAGATATTTTTATTGAATTCAAAACTCGCCAAGGTGGATAGCATGACCCATGATATCAATCGAGTTTTGCTGGGAGTCAAACAGAATGTGACAAATTGTGCGGTAAGTAGTTATGTAACTCTTTTTTTTTCTTGCCCATGTTGTGTAGCTTTTACATGTTTTCTGCTTCTGGAACCTGGTTACATTAGTCATTCTCTTGTTGTTCCTTTACTGTAGAAACCGGTAAATGGTAACTGAAATCAATGACCTTTTTATCCTTCTTCCGCCTCTTTTTACAGTCATTCTTGGATAGTCAGCAAGTATTGAAGATAGCAGAGATGCTTCAACTTAATAGTTCAGATTCACGAGAAAGGGTAATTTAATTGGATAGAACTCCAGGAAGAAAGATTAGTAAGTTTGTGATAAAAATCAATCATCTCATGACTGAAGTTTTATGTATATAGGATCTTGAAGTCTCTCATCTCAAGCAGCAACTCAATGAATACAATGAGGAAAGGCAAGGGTAAGCAAGTGATTCACTCTGTCACATCTTTAACAGCAGAAATATAGATTTTGGCCACTTCCAGATGTTTTATCATAGTTTCTTCTACATATCTCGATGCAGATGGATAGAGGAGATAGAAGGAAAGCAGACAGATTTAGTTACTGCGCAGATAAAACTCGAGGAACATCGGCAGCATGAGCAGCTGCTTAAGAAAGAGAATGAATTACTAAAGGTTGGAAAATTAGGCGCCATTTTTTATTTGACTGTTACACATTATACAAAATAAATTAGTTGTCACAGAACGTATCTTAATGTTCTTACTTTCAACAGAAGGAGAATGTTAGTCATAAAAGAAAAGTGATGGAACTTGAAGGAGAAGTGAAGAAGCTATCGTCCCATCAAAACCCCGAGTGGAGAACTCGTGATCAAGCTCGAATCAAGGCAAGAAATCTCTAACTTCCAATACTTCTCTGTGTGTATCTTTAATCACTCTTCTTTATTCTGGTACTTAGTATCCTTTTCTTTGGTGTCATATGCAACAGGAAGAAAACAATGTGTTGAAACTTCAGCTTGATGAGCTCAATTTGAAGTTACGGCGAGCAGATGTGACTGTTTCTCGTGCCAAAGAAGAGCTTGCTTGGTACCGAGCGTCTTCTGGAAAGAACCTACACTCAAACATTGACAAGACGCATCAGTTAAGTACCAAACTGAAGGAAAACGAAGAGGATAGAATGCAGCTTGCTCAGAAGCTATTAGGTCTCTGCACTAGTATCCTAAAGGTAAGAGAAAAACAGTCATAGTTTTTCGCTGTTATAAGCTCTGCAATTCCGAATGATCTTAAACTCCAAAACAGTATGTTAACATCATTGCATTCTAAAAATCCTTGTGTGGACTCAAATTTGTCTCAGGCAGCAGGTGTAACAGGAGAAGACATTACAGACATAAACCCTGAAGTAGCTGAAGAGGCACTTGAGCAGCTCAAGACAAAACTTGGTTTACTTGAAAGTGAACTAAACCACTTTAGATTAAAGGTAAGATATATATCCATTTGAAGCTTCAATTCCGTAGCTTTTCGCAAATAAGTTTTAAGAGAGGCTTGTAAAAAATCTTGATGCAGGGAAAAACAAAGAGCAGAAGAAGTAGGAATCCTGAGAGAAAGATGCCTTCAATGGCTTCGCCTCGAAGATCATGGAGCCAGAGTCCAAGAAAGATGTCTCAGGTTCCTTTTTTCTCTTCTTTAGACAGGTGAAAGGACGATATATGTTTGTATGAGAAAGATCATGAAGTGTAAATGTTTTTATGTAGTTGTTATACTTGATTGGTAAATATAAAGTATTTTATAAACGATTTAACGAAAGTTACGAAACATAAGTTACGAGCTCTTTTTCATTGTCTTGTTCAATAACCAACACGAGTACAAATAAAAAAACAGCATAACAAAAGGAAACGTTCAAAAAGAGTAAACTCGAGCACCCTCTATTCTAACACATGATGATGCAACCACGCAGGTCCTCCAGTTACTAATTATGCTGATAGCTTAAAGAATACNCAAAAGGAAACGTTCAAAAAGAGTAAACTCGAGCACCCTCTAACACATGATGATGCAACCACGCAGGTCCTCCAGTTACTAATTATGCTGATAGTTTAAAGAACAGTCTTAATTTTGAAATATTGACCATTTGGGAATTTTTCACTGATCCTAAGCTAATAAAAATGTTGTGCTTTGTTGTATTCATTTCAGATATTTCCTTGTGTTATATATAAACCTCATTCAATCCTGAATTTTACATTATTGTGGTGCATCCTCTCTCTAGTGGACTTATACTATATTGGTCGATTAATGATTAATTTTCGTACTATATAGGTTAATGCGTACTCAACTACGGAGTAAGATGTGAGGACCAAAGAAGATTTATAAATAAATGAAATTTTTTTTTTGAAATAGACTCGATTCANGGTTTTTTTTTTTTTTTTTTTTTTTTGTATCTAATGACGTTTTCAATTTAGTGATTTACATTACTTTTATTATCAGCAATTATTTTTAAGTTATGATAATATTGTATGATGATTTCTTACTTTTATTACGTACACACAAACTTATGTTGCCTCGTGGTGGATGCATTTTTAATACAATGAACAAATGAACAATGGAAACATAGACGAAAATTAAAATCTAGAACTTGTGAACCATACAAAGTATGAGATATTCGGAAATTTTATCAAAAAAGGAATAGAAAAAGATTTGGAAAAAAATATTTAACAAATTATATCTAAGGAAGAACGTATAAAACCAACTGAAACATTTTCTTCTCGATCGCTCTCCTTCTCTTCTTCTTCTCCTGTAGGCTTTCTCTTCAATCATTCATCATCATGAATATGGCAGACTTTGTTCTCAAGATATCCCAGCTTGACTTTATCGAAGAACTAGAGAACACGTCATCGTTATCAGAAAAGATAACTAAATTTGATGATTTCACGTCAACATTTCCCTTTCTTACTTCTTACAAGTATTGCCCTTTTTCATATACAATCAGTAAAATGATATACTTGTTTGTCCTTTTTGTGCTTGTGGATAGCNTGGATATTTCTTCTTTACACTTGTTCACAATATATAGAATTTCACTCGTATGGAATCATACAAAAGGAACTTGTGTACAAGTAAAACATTCTTGCAGAATGCATACATAATACAACTGTGCAGAATAGAAAAATTCTTTTTGTCACTTCGTGGAAGAGAAGGGAATACAAGAGACGATGTGCTGAGAAGGGAAAACAACTGGAAGAGTTTGAAAAACTACTAGACGATCAGAAAAAAATACTGGACAATCAGAGTAAAGAAAGCAATGATGAGACAGTATCTTATGTACTAGAGCTTACCTTGTTATGTCGCTTTGCGTCAGAACTTAATTGACTTTTCCCTGATTCCACCTCGACCCACCGATCAACTCATTAGCATTATCTTTAGGTTCAGTTGTCTCGTTGAGGTTCGTCTTTTGTTGTGAACCTAATACTATATATTACAAAAACAATGAACAGAACATGTACAATAGTATATTCAATCAAACCTTGTTTTTAATGATTTTAATATGAATTTGATAATGATTTTGATGATTTAAAAAAAGTTGTTATGATTTGTTATTTAATCAATGATTTTAAATTTTTTATCAAAATCATGTGTTATTAATTTTATGATTTATAAATACTAGTTAAAATGTTATGTTATTGGATTAGTGATTTGATTTTGGACTTCAAAATCCATAATATATTTTAAATGAATTTGAATGTGAAAAATAGAATGATTCAAATATGTGGGTAAATTTCAAAATTCATATGTCTTAGTTTCAAAATCAATAAAAAATTTCAAATCTTATATAAATTTACAAATCAATGAACCAATAAAGGACTCTTGAATATTTCTGTATTTTTAACTAAAGAAATCATTTACTATTCTCAAAATGTTTTCAATAACCATGGATTTAAGGTAGATTTTCAAATCACTAGTTCAATAACATTGAATTTCACCTAAGTTTTTAAAAATTATAATTGAATAACAAATAATTTGTTATTTTAACATAAATCACTTAAATATTTGATTGAATACACCTCCCATAAGCTTTTCATCATAAGCCTCTATATTCACTTTAAATCCTTCTTTTTTTTTTTTTTTTTGGTTCAAAGGCAATTGTTCTGAGGTAAGTTCGCAGGTGATGCTCAGCTCTAAAGAAGAATTGATCTGACCGATAGTCTATAAACCTTGCCTTCATATGAATCAAATCATAGAGATGAGGTTTTCTTAATTTTGGAGGAGTTTAGTACTTATCATAATCTTTTAGACCATAAGAATTGTTTAGTTCTCTTCTAATCTCTCTCGATAAGGTCTTGTCTTGACTTTTAGAGTCGTTGAAAAGTTGTATTTTCTAAGGTAAAAGTGGTAACCTTAATGATGATTCATATAGGCAGATATGACTTCACGTGAGAAAGATGTTGAGTTAGTCAAAACCACATTTTAAAAGAAATTTCTTTACTTTCACGGTACTTGTCTCTTGGGTGATGAAACTTGTAGAAGTATAACTTTTTTCCAATCAATTATAACAAGAATACAGTACCATAAAACGTGTTTTAACTATGGTCGTGATCAAACACCTAACGAAAAAAGCCGAGGAAGAAGGGTGAAGTATCAAACGACGACGTTTATTGTAAAATTCCATGTATACCCTTTCTCTAGTTTTTCCACCTCAAGAATCGTTTTCGCTTCCATCAGCCGCTTCGTGATTTTCTTCTGAAAGAAAAAACTTTTGAATCTTGCTGATAACGTGTTATGAATCTTGTGTATTCTTATTTTATTATATAAACTTGGATTTTCGAAGTTAGTAACTCATAGGATCATTACACATGTCGATTTTAACGATCCAAGATTTTGACACGTATCTATTACTAATTATAAAAAAAAAACAATTATAATTTTATAGATTTTCTTAATAAAGTTATAAAAATTTAAATAATTTTAAAAATCTTTAAAGATAATTGTAAGGAAATATTAAATAGATTAATAATTCTAAAAGAAAAAG
>OVAQ01002925.1:0-11182 GCA_900406345.1 Erysimum cheiri | reverse complement strand
ACTTGGATGGGAGTGGGCTGCACTATACCTTTCTCTTTAAGGGTATCGAGAACAGGTCTAGGAAACTTCATATCCTTGAAGTTCTTGATAGGCGGAGGAATATCATCACCATTAACAATAATATGCCATTGCTTCCTAATGAGATCTCTCTGTTTACTAGACATCCTCCTAATATGCAAAGGGGGTTTCCACCCAGTTAAGAGAGGCTCTGTGTAAGTGATACCTTTGGCCAATTCACGAACAGACATAAGCGTCTTCTTATCAGATAAATGCTCCATCATCTCCTTCTCTTGTGAGATGATTTGCTCAGTAGCACTGACTTCGGGTACATCTCGCTTGAGCTGAGTTGCTTGAACGAGTAAACTAGGTTTAGCTTCAGCGAGCTTTTCCTTCTCAGCTTCTTCTTCCAATTCCGTGGCTTTTCCCTTCCGCTCAAGTATCTTCTTCTCTACCATTGCTCTACGCTGCGCCACTGAAACATACTCAACGTAATCATCATCTTCTTCCATCATTCAAAATCGATTTCAGCAACTTCTATTCCCTTTTCAAAAACCCCAGGCGAATCGAAACCTAGAAACCTCAAATCAACAAATTTTGTACTAGGTTTTCTTTTCTTGATTTAAGATGGAGCAAATAAACTAGTCGAGTCACTCACTGACCGACCCGGATGGACTATTAATGGGCCTATTATTTAAGCCAATGAGCTTTTCACATATTGGGCCGATTATTTCTCAACCGAGAAAAAAAATTGAAATACAGAATCTCTCCGAAATCGCCATCCTCAACATCACTATTCTGAGAGAGCTTCATAATACACAGTATTATTGCTCCTTCTGCAAAGGTGAACATACGAGACTTGTCTTTGAATAGGTTAACTAGTGAGTGTGTGAGTAGTTGCAGGTGGTTTTTGCGGAGCTTACTTATAATGTGAACCCCACAGTTTTTATGTGTTTGTTCGACAATTTGATACTATTAGTAACATTCCTTTGTACCTTCTCTAATTGACTTGCAACAAAAGAAAATTCGAAAGACCTACACTCAGGCCATCGACATTTAATTTAAGTAGATGATCATGAAATGAAACTTTATTAAAGTAGAGAGTACCTCTGCCACAATAGTGATGCGCAGAGGACTAAAAGCAATTAAGTTTATAACCCTTGGTACTTGAATCGAATTACAATAACTCCGGTCACTATTTTCCTCGGTATACATACACCTGGACCTGGTGTATAAAGATAAATATTCCAAAAATCAAATCAAACAAGCTTTAAAGCCCTTCTCTAACTCTTCCCTGTTCAAATTCTTGCCAATGAAGACGATCTTGTTCACTCTCGCCTCGTCTCTTCCCCATAACCGGTCTGGTGATCCTTGAAATATGTCATGGACTCCTTGAAACACGAATCTCTCCTCCATACTGTGGACCGAGAGGAGACCTTTCATTCTGTAGATATCCTCACTGCGTTCCATCAGTAGCGTCCCGAGCCACATGTTTGCCTGATTGAATGTGACACAATTTGAATGTTAATGTATGTTTTCATCAATCAATTGTTTAAATGGCACTTTTGTGTGCTTCTCAAGCTGCATATTATCTATATTACCTTCTCAAGGTCTAAGCTTCCTTCGCAAACTATACTGACTGAAGAAACACCAGGATCATGGGTGTGATCATGAGAATGATGATGATGTTCTGCGGTTTAAGAATCAGAGACTGATTAGGTTGTGATGAGAGAGACCGGAACCAAAAATCTACTTTTGTAAAGCTGGAGCGTGCAATTAGTATAACTAATCAAAGCTTTCCTAATAAACTTACCATGTTCATCGTGGTGATGGTGCTCGTGATCATGGTCATGCTCATGGTGATCTCCCTTGTCATCTTCATTCACAGAGCTTTCGATTCTGATAAAGCAGAATTTACGTAACAAACAAACAAAAAACCTTAATAAATGCATAAATCTACCGAAACATCAAACTACGTATTATAATAAATTGAACAAGAAGCAGACCTCTCTAGATCAAAACCTCCAATTCCAAGAACATAATCCAAGTCAACGTTTCCGTACTTTGTCCGTTTCATCTGAGCCATGCTGTTTATTGTCTGTAGATAACCATAGCAAATACGTTAACATGGAACAAGAGAACGAAAAATGATCTGATAGAAACATGGGAACAAGTAAAATATAATCATCTAGTGAAATACATGAAGAAGAAGAAGAAGAAGAAGAAGGGGGATCAACCTTTATGCGTTGCACCACCGAACCTAGTTCTGTCTCACCAACAAGATCAGTCTGCAACAAAGTACATATCACTTTTCAGAAATTGGATATGCCAACAAAAGACAATACATTATGGACAACCAATAACTTCGCTATACATCGGGGAAATACATGGATCGATCACTTAGGATGTGTGAATACAATTTGTGCAAATGAAATTGATTCATGAAAATAAACTATAATAGAGGGGATCGGCCTGCATCTTATGATAGAAAGATTCAACCTCTCAAGATCACGAAAACTATCACATTCTCTTGGAGACAGTTGTGTTCAAAATTTTGGCTACCTTGTTAACTATGATGCGATCTGCATACGCTATTTGTTCAATAGCCTCATTGACAACACCTTTGGGTTTGACCTCATCAAGATGCAAACGAGCATGCTTGGCATCAACTAGAGTAACAACGCCATCCAGTTTGACATCATTGAAAATTTCTTCCTCCGCATAAAAGGTTTGGATAATGGGTGCCGGGTTTGCCAATCCTAAAAAAAAAAGAAAATATAGAAAACATACTCATTATTCACTCCCCGGGATCTCTAAGAAGAAAATAATTCCTTAAGGAGGACTAGTTGTAGAGCTTAGTGCTAGAAAATTTTCCCTACCTGTGGTCTCTATCACAATATGGTCAAACTTTCCTTTCTTCTTATTGACTAACTCAGAAATCATCCTCACAAGATCACCCCTAACAGTGCAGCAGAGGCAGCCATTGTTGAGCATCACAATATCCTCAGCTCCCACAGATTTAGAAGCGACAAGTGAGCCATCAATGTCAACTTCACCAAACTGAGAGAAGGCACATTAAACATGAATTGAGAAACCTAAACATAAAACATATTACTGATTTAGGGCGTGGGATTATCAACTGACCTCATTCTCGATGACGGCAATGCGCTTCCCATGATCCCTGGTGAGTATATGGTTAAGCAAAGTCGTCTGGAAACGAGAGGGAGGTTAGGCTATTAAAAAATCCAATCAACTCTCACTATTTCTTATACTTAGCAGGAATTCATACAGGAATAAAATATGAAATGACAAACAGTGACCTTGCCAGAGCCGAGAAACCCCGTGATTATAGTAGCCGGAATCCGGTTGTCCGGCGGAATCTTAGTGGTAACATCGGAATCATCAGTCTGTGGTTGCGCAGGCGCGGAAGCTGAGGCCGAGACAGACGAGAATCTTCGACGACGGTTGGAATTTAGCACCGGGGAATATAATAAAGAAGGCGTAGTTGTGAGGAGGGAAACGGTCGTAGCTCTGCCTCTGCGCCTGGAGAAAAGCGAGAAGCGATAGTTGAGGGCCGTAGCGGAACGAGGAGCGGTGAAAGCGAGGAAGGTCGTAGCTATCTCTAGTTTTGATAGCGTCGCCATTTTTTCAAAAGAGAGGTATTGAAGCGATTTGGCGAGTATAAATTAAAACCTCCGTTCTAGATAATTTTTTTTTTGAAGATATTATTGTAGAACAATTTTTTTTTTTTTTTAAAAGAAGAAGCAAGCAAGCAAACATGGAAGCTAACCAATTAGGAACTGTCACACCTTGCTATAGATGATGATATGTTACATTAATTCACTCACCTTGTTAGAATGCTTCCTTCCAAAAAAAAAAAAATATATTGAAAAGATCTAAGACCCAAAAAAAAGACAGACGAGTAAAAAACTGAAGCAGATCGCTTTCATATCATCTCTGAGGCTGACGCTCCAACCGAAGGTGTAGCCGTGACAGCGCTGGCCGATCCATTCTCAGCCGGTGGAGCCACTCCCCATTTTCCTTCAGACTCAAGCGGCTCGAATATATGGACTCCACCGTCTGACAGCCCCACAGCAAACATGTTGGATTCTTGCGGATGCGCCGCTATCACCAGCGGATGGACATTCGAGTTGCTGCACACATATCAATGGTGATTCAAGATTCACGATTCAAGATTGCTCTCTTTTCATCCATTCATTCACTTTGTTTTACTCACCTCAGAGAAGCTGGCAAATATGCTGAGGGATTGACTCTGCAACGCAATCGAAGGTTTGCAGAGCTGAACACACAAATCGTAGCGTCCATGAAACTTGTGTATATCAATTGGCTATCACATGAGAATGTGGCATGTGTGATTGGAGCTGATGATTCACGCACAGGCCACTGAAATAAAAATTAAAACAAAGGGATTCAGATGCGATGAGAGAAAAAGAGAGTGACAGAGTGTGTTTAGTTTATTACTAAAACCTGTTTCATGCATTCAAGCTTGGTTGTTTCGTATATAGCGAGCTGAGTTTCATGGACCACGAGGAAGTGTACTTGATCTTGATGAAACTGAACACGCGTGTCTGAAAGAGCAGCTGTCGATCTTCCCTGTGGAATTTGCAGAACCTTGCTTTTCTGCTTCTCCCATCCATCCGTGTTCCATACACAAAGCTGCATCGATACAAAAACCAAAAGATTCACAGCAAGACTTATAAAAAAATGAATTCTTAATTACAGAGCATGAGATGAATCAGCACCTGAGCATCTGCTCCAGACGAAACCAGAACGTTTAGTACATTTGAGAAAGCGAGGCCTGTTATTCTCTTAGAATGTCCTTTAAGCTTGCTCTTAACCTCATCAACGCGAACATTGTAAATCTGTATTGTACTATCATCCATTCCGATCGCAATGATATTGTTATCTTGAGGGTGAAAAGCAAGAAACGTTGCAGCAGGAGGAGGCGGCATAAAAGTAGCCATTGTCTGCGCTTAGCCAACAAGACAATCAAATGTAACAGACAAACATTGTTTGCATTCATTAGACAGAGCGCTATCTCTAGCTGGGATTTTACCTTAAACGTCATCATATTAAACAAAGAGATCTTTCCTCCGGATGCTGACATCACGTACGAATCATTCTTGGATAAAGCAAAACATGGTACGGCTTCTTCTGGATTAGTTTCAGCCACATCGTTTGTCATTAAGATCCCGCTCGCTGGTTGCCACTGCTGAGGAGGTAAAGAAGCCGTTGCCTACACAAAATCACAAATTGAATTTCATCATGATTTCATCTCTTTTGGCGATGTTAGACCATACATACCTTTCCAGTTGCATTACGGTCATTTCGCTGCCACTTCCATAGCAGATGAATAGCATTTGATGCCAATGCCAAAATTGCATTTCCCGAATTTGTGAATATCAATCTCGATATCTGCCAAAGTTTCGAGTCATTAGGATCAAAGCCATTTAAGTACAGTTATGTCAGTCTCTGTGTTGGTACCTTGGTGACTCTCATATTCTCAGGGAGTCTCAATGAGCGGCATTGAGAGGGTTCGCCGACTTCAGTAAGCTTCCATACCTTAGACTTATCATTTGATTCTTCATTGATCACTGGCTTCACATCCACCATATTCCGTGAATCTCCGTTCTGTTGGGGAGGTAATAAGTGAGCAACGACGTGATTGGACGCAGACAAAAAAATAGAAAGAATCTAAGGGAAAAAAAATCCATTTTTCGTACCATTCCAGGGATGGAAACTACAGAGGCAGGTCTCTCTGCCACCGGAATGCTGTTAATTGCAGGCTGCAATGAAAATTAGAGTGTTGAAAAAGTTTCAATTTGGGAGTTTATATTTGCTTGTTGAAGATCCAATGTGCAAAAAATTCAGTACCTTGGACGATTCAGAAGATAAGTTTTCGACTGTGTGCAATAGCCTTAGACCATCTGAGTTTGCCATAACCTTAATCATATTGTCATTTGCAGAAACGGCCAAGAGAGAGCCTTCCTTGTTAAACCGGATCCGTGGACTTGCCTACAAAATATAGAGAGCCATGATGGCTGCAAATGAAAACATTCGGTTTCCAGGAAGAAACGAAGTATTTATATACATACCTGGAGACCTCCATCAGCATCAATGGCAGTCAAAAGCTGTATATTGTCCATATCCCAGAACTTAATGGAGAAATCATCACCCGCAGCGAGATAGCGGTTTTTAGTAGTATCAAACTGAACAACACCAAGAGAGCGCTTGTGGAATCCTTGATAAGTTCTCTTAACAGCTCCTTCGCTTTCGTTCCACTCAACTATGAACGATTCCCCATCTTTACTCGTCCCACAAGAAAATAGCCTATCATGTGAATAAAACAAAAATTAGACTTAAGATATTATTATCACATTATGTCGAGACAGAACAGAACCAAGACATAGGATGATCAAGAATCATGCTAGAACCTAGTTCCATCAGCACTGTAGGCCATCGTTGTACACCAGCGACCAGGAGCTTCGTAGTCAACCCGAGAACCCATATTATCATATAACCATGCTTTTATTTTCCCATCGAGCGCAGTTGAAAATATGAACTTGAGCACAAGAAGAAATAAACAAGTCAGGACCAAAACAAAATTGAAACGAATTGAAACTTTGTACTCAGCGAAAATGAAACCGTTGAAATATTGCTACTTACCTGAATGTTTTCCTTGTAGTGAGGGCAGATAGAGTAAACAGGAGCTTCATGGCCTTCAAAAGTATGCCGTTTTACACCCGTTGCAGCATCCCAGACCTTAATTCAAAGAATTGATTAGTCCTTTTTTTACTTCCAACCAAAAAAGGAGAGTTATAAAAAAGAAATAAAAGACTGAAACCTTGATGGTTTTGTCATCACCACAAGTGGTAACACATAGTTGCTTGTTCGGAGTGGAGAATGCAATGTCGTTGACACCACCAACATGAGCATCAATCTGAAATCAACAAACGCTTTTAATTACAGGAAACGAAAGAAATGCTCTGAAAATGTTGTTGTAAACAATATAACACCTCGAGGTGTTGCCTCATATCTTCACCACCGTGATAAGAATATAGCTGTACAATATGTCTCGAATAAGCAACTCCTGCAGTTGACAACACGCATATGAGTACCAAATCCCAAATCTGTTGACAGAGCATTTTTAATCTCAAATCTCAAATCTAACCGAATAAGGAACCATCCGGGCTCCAAATCACACGGTTGACAGAAACGACGGGTTCTTTCACCAAAGCAGCCTAAAGACCAGAATTTTTTGTCACTCAAGTTTCAAATAAATACTAGATTTTAAGATTATGGTTGATTTTTATATAAAGAAGGCACCTGCAAGGGCATCGAACATTTACTCAAGTCCCATACTTTGAAAGTCTTCTGTACTAAACGTTCTCGAGAACCAACTTCCCAGAGCCCAATATCCCCTACATTCGTACCAACTGGGACAATGCAAATTGAAGCAAGAAACTTCTGATATTACAAATTTGTGACAATGTTTGTTATATGAAATATACATAGAGAACAAGAAACAGACCTAGTAGTAGAGTCTGTTTAATAGGATGGAAATCCATGCTCATGGGAGATGAGCCTTGGCTCAACGTTCGTGCTACTGTCTTGGGCAAGTCATCAGGTGCTTTGAAAGTTTGGATATGACCATGAGACTGCCCTGGGAATGTCATTGGTAACATGTTCACACCTAGACTCACCTACATACGGTGAGCAAAGAAGAAATTCATTTAAAGTTTAAACTAGCATTACCAATTGAGTAAAATTAGCATTGATGAGAAAATATATAATATTTGCTTCAGATTTTTCTCACCTCGTCAGAGATTCCCATAGGTCTTGTTCGCTTTGAAACATGGTCTGAATCACCTGATGGATAGTCTACAGCGGTATTCGTTGGAGGAGTTCTCGGGTGCTTTAAGGCTGCTAAGACCAAAATAGGAGAACATGTAATATAGATCACAGGTGAAACTTGAAGGTTCTGAGAAAAAGGCTAGGACAAAATTTTGAAAGACGTTCCACACAGCTTCTATGAAGAAATACCACATTTGATAAACAAATTACCCTGGATAGACGGAGCACCAAGAGCGATGGCTCCTCCAGACACAGCTGGATGAGGGACAGAGGAAGGACTTGACATCCAGCCAGCAAGAGGTGTAGGAACCGGAGAAGGTGTTGGTTGAAATGGCTGTAGACATAAAGGCAAATCAAGCACGCCATGTGAAGGTAACTATTGAGCTAGGAACAAAATGAGCAGAATTGCACTTATAGAAAATACAAAATCAGCTGGAAATCGACGTACCTCGTGTGCGACTAAAGGAGGAAATCCCCCGGCTTTTGGTAATGATCCAATCAGCGGATTGTTGACAGGGGATGGTGCTCGTGCATCATTTGGTAGGCGGCAGGAATGATCCACAAAGAGAGTCTTTATATCAGGATTCGGCCTTGGGTTTTTACAAAGCTGATGTTGCCAATTTAAGCTGCAAGTTATGCAGTCACATAGAAACTAGGAGTTAAAGCAGCTGAGAAATGAAAATTTGAAGTGAAGAAGAAATAAATAAAAACAATAATACCTCTGATTTATCAGAGTCCTCAGGCGTGAATTTCTAAGGGTAGGAAACTGCAATTTATCACGGAATAATGGATTGGCTTCAATCAACTTCTTGAGTTCCACCAACATGATAGCTCTGGCAGACTTTGTGTCCCCATACTTGGATAACTGCTCGTTCTCCCTGAAGTTGAACAACTTAAACTTTGTATTCTGTTTTGCAGTATGGTTAAACCTCAAACTTCTTAAGAAGCTAAATGGCGTACCGGAAGTTTTCCAAGGTCAAGAGCTGAGTGATTTCCTTGAAAAGCTCCTCATTAAAAGTGGAAAACACTTTCAAATCTTTGACTAGAATTTCCACAGCCTTGGGACGATCATGCCTACAAAAAGCAGGCGGTGATTGGCGAAATGAAAACACAATCTCTTCTTTTAAGTTGACATTACTTACTTATCCAAGGCCTCTAGATACTTCTGCTTTCTTATCTCGAAGAATATCTTCATGGAGTATCTGTTATCATCAACTTTAGTAAAACCGGAGAGATACTTCTCCACCTCATCCCAGTTTCCACTGTGAACCTCATCCTCAAAATACTTCATATTGAAGAAAAACCCAGATTCTTGTTCAAGCCTAGATTCACGAAACCAAGTTAAAAATTTGGGCAAATGCTATGATCAAAGTAAAGGACAAGAGAATAGCCAAACGCAGTTAGATCGGAAGGACTTACTTGTGAACAGTCTCTTTAAACTTCTCTTCATCTAAAAACTGTAAGATCAAGAACACGAGCTCTCTGCTAAGAGAAGACATGTTTTTTTTATTTAACTCACTCCGACAAGTTTTGCAAGTCAGATGCAGAAATCTATGACCAGATCTGCAAAACAAATAATGGCGACGATAATCTTAAATGAACATCATAATCCAAAAACTGGGTTTCAAATATTCCTGGAAATATATAATAGTAATAGTTTTAACAATAAAGCGAAAATGGGAGTTAAGACTCTTAATAACTACTAGATCTTTAAACTATCTCTGCAGAATTCTCCAAAAGTCTCTATTCCGGCGGATTTAATTAGTGTTAAAATTTGAGGGCAAAATTAGGTCTTCCTGTCCATCGAATTAAATAGTTTAAATGGCCATCTTTTCACTACACGAGAACCCAGAAAAGCTACGACGAAAAAAACAACTACAGTAAAATTTAAAGAGCTAGATTCCGTTATTAACAGAGCCACACAGAACCACAGAAGCTTACTTACCATGAAGAAGAGATCGATTTCAGAAACAAAGGCCAGAGCTTGAGCGTTTCTCTCTCCTGATCATGGAAGAGGCGAAGGATTTGGTTTTTTGGACTCTTTTTTTCTCTCTCGACCCGAAAGAAAATAAAGAAAAGATAAAACAAGTTCTCTCTCTCTTCGGAATTATTTATACGAACATTAAAATCTTGCAGAAATGGAGACTTTAATATAAAACCAGAAAAAAAAAAGAAAGACAGATTTTAATATGCGAAGGTGACGGATAACGGAGTGTAATAAGGAGACTCCCCTATTACACGATAAGGAAGCTGATTCTGATAAGCGGAAGCACTTATATATAAGTACAGTTCAAACAAGACATAAGCGGAAGCACTTATAAATAAGAGTCCTTAGCCGGCTACAGTTCTCGACGTTATCGGCTCGGAATCTCTAGCTGCTAGCTGTATTCCTCGGAGACATGATCTTATGTGTCGCGACAGGAGTACACCCTCGGTGGTAACCGTCGATCTTGTACGATGAACCTTTCAATAATTAATCCAACGGTTTCAAACCCAAGTAGCTGCGTCCCCACAGATCCCTCATAACACGACAAAGGCTTTTTCTTGTGAGATGTAGTATCTTTAAAAAGTTGCCTTGCCCTTTGAAATGACAAATATTACCAAATTTGCCATTAAGCCATTTGTTCTTGAGATGCGGTACTCGTTTAACATCAATCACGTGATGGAGAGATAATGGAACTTACGATTATCTAATAAACAGGTTATCACTTAATTCTCGCGATATGAGAACTCTTACGCATTCTCGTCATTGGAGATGTCAATAATTCAGCGAGCACTCGTTTAACTGATTTGGATTTTTTTTAGGGCAATTCTCTAAAATACCACCATTTTTATTTTTAGGACAAAAATACCACCAAAATAAAATAATTTTTTAAATTTTTAAACTTTAAATTCTAAATTCTAAACACTAAACCATACCCCAACCCTACCCCATAAATACTAAACCCTAAATTGCAAAATAATCAACTCAAACCAAATATTTAAAATTTCATACCTATGAACAATAATTTGATATTAGTGGTATTTTTGGAAAGAAAACTAAAATGATGGTGTTTTGGGGAATTCCTCTTTTTTTTATAACCGCAAAATTTATTTCTTTTTTTTTTGGGCAAAATTTATTTCTTTCATACTCCGTATAATTGGTATTTCATCGATGCGTGTGGTATATATTAGACGGTTTACAATATGTTGTTATCTGGGATCTTCAAATTTTTATATTGTGTCTAGTGTTATTTTTATATCAATCTTTTGACTATAAACATCGAGTTTGATGATGAGTCTAGTTTTTATCGTTTTTAATCTATGTTTT
>OVAQ01002924.1:0-11184 GCA_900406345.1 Erysimum cheiri | reverse complement strand
TTTTTTTTTTGTGCAACCGTCAAGGAGAATAAATTTGAGTTTTTGTTTTTTTTTAGTCGTGTAGAGAAGAGAATAAATTACTTGAATTTTTTATTTAATCTGAATTTTAGTTTTAATTAATATTAAATATAATAAATTATTTTTTAGTTATCATATCTATTAGTTTATCATTATCTAAGATTTATCATTATCTAAAATTTTAACTAAATAAAAAATCTCAAAAATATTTTAAAGTATATAACTTGTTAAAAATAAATTTTAATCTAAACAATTTAATTTAAATTTTTGAATTTTATTTATAATAACTAATTTACTAAATGATATTCGTAATAATATAAAAAAATTTAATTATATTTGAAAATAATATTCATATTAATACAAATAATTTAATTTAAATTTTTATATTATATTTGTCATAATATTTATTTTTAGATTAATTAATTATTAATTCAAGGACAAAACCGTCATTTTGAATATTATATAAGGTAGATTTCAAATTTTATAAAATTATGGTATATATTTCAAATTACTCTAAAGATATAAGGTAGCCTAGCAAATTATTCCAAAGAGAGAATCTAAGAAATTATAGAAAAAAATATATTCTGAAAAGATAAACTTTGGTGAAGGCTAATAAATTCAAAATTAAATGATTTGGTGTTATTAAAAATAGAAAATTTAAAATACTAGAAGAAATATTTACAAAAATCTTTTCAGTCAAAGAAGGTATAGTATACTTACCTAAAAAGGAAATAAATGTACCTCAAAATTTATTAATTTACATATTTTAGTTTGAAAAATAACTCAAACTTTGTCTCCAATATAATTACGACAGTCTCTATATGATTTTTTCCCTTTTTGTTTTTATTTTAGTTTATTTTCCTTTTGGGGTCATTTTGCTGTATTAACACTTCCCTAAATTCCTCTGTTAATCTCTTTTGCTTTTTACTTTTTTCTTGCGTTTCAACTCTCAAATCATGTCTAATCCTCAAATTCAACTTCACCTCGACGCGAGAAGACTCTCTTCATCACAAGGGTTCACAAAATCAGTCATCATCATCCTCAAAAGTCAAAACCAAAAGTCACCGGTTCTCCAACCGTAACCGTAAGGCGTAACCCAACTTCCCTACCTCTTCGCATGGACTTTAATCTCCGTAGTTCTAAACGTTGTACAGCTTCTACGTAACCGTCTCATCAACTTACGTTGGTTAAGCGGATACTTAACCTTGCCACAAACATAGGGTTTGGTCGTAACGGATATATTTGTTATTTCCGTGCTTGTCAGTTGTCACGATAACTTTCTTTTTTTTTTTTTTGTCCGAAAAGATTGTGTTGTTTAATGGTTTTGAATTAATAAATTGGGAAAGTTTGAAATTATAATTGCTTAGCGATACCTTCATTATTTATATTCACACATAACTGAAGTTTCAGGCAGTGTTCTGAATTTTGATGGAATGATATATTTTTTAAACAAAAAAAAATGCCAAAAACTAGAATCTCATACAAAAAGGGTTGGACATATATTATATATATAAGGGATCAAAGTTTACAATAATGTTTTCCTCCTTTGCCTATACCGATTGTATAGATTTTTCAAAGTTCTACGTAGACTTCTTTAATACTCCTTTGGTTATATAAATGATTAAATCGTATACTCCTCTTTATCATCAATTTACGAAGGACCAAAGACAAAGACTGTTCGCATTCACGCACACTATTCGAGATTCATGCAGATTCTTTATTTATTCATTGCTTAGGTAAAAGCCACTCATAAAAAAAGAATTTTCCTTCGTAAGGCAAGCATAGTTTTTTTTCTTCTTCTTTTTCTCCGTTCCTTTTCTGCATTAGTTTGATTCTATAATATTTTTGCTGATGAAACCAGAGGATCAATTTAACTTGTGTTCTACTTGATTCTCGTGGAAACTAGTCAATCTTTTAGGTTAATATTGTACTTTGAATCTAGGAGTACATCGTAGNAAATTTTTTTTTTTTTTTTTTTTTTTTTTTTTGTTATTGCTTGATTGACGTACGATTATATATGGATTTGTGTGTGTGATAATCAGTTGAAAGGGTTTTCTTTTTCTGCAGGTGTTTTTTTTAAATTACATTTGATGGCCACGCATGTTGGTAATAAGTTCTCTTGGGTCATAAAGAAATCCTCTTTGAAATCTGAAGAGTGTATTGTTTCTGTTCCGGTCCTAATCGGTGACTACAAATGGTAACAAGACAAGTTAATATTTTCCAATATTTTTATATGGATCTAGATATATTATCTATCAGTCATGGTTTCGTGACTTGTTTCTTCTTGTTTCTTTCAGGCGTCTTCGTGCATGTCCCCAGGGATACGATGACTATGAACACTTCTCTCTGTTTCTGGAAGTTGCTGATTTGGAATCATTGCCTTCTGGTTGGAGAATATACGTTAAATCTCGGCTAACTATAGAACCACCGGATATGGATACAGATCCAGTAGAGGAAGGTGATTATTACCTAAATCTACGTTTCATCAGCTTAACTAAGTGTTAGTAATTAGTTTGAAAGTAGCATTTGCTAGATATATTATTTCATCCATTGTCTTATTAAATATAAACAAAGGAAAGCATATTATCTATTATACTCGCGTTCTTATTATATATGTTGCAAATTAGTATCTACGTTGTCAAGATTAGTTAACGGATGCGCGTGATTTAGCTTAGTTGATTATTGTGGTTGTGAACAAAGTTCACATGGATTATTAGAAACTGTTTGATGTTAAATTAACTAATTGTGATACATTGCTACAGAAATATATGGCTGGTATGATAAGAGGTTTTCGTCCTGGGGTTTTTCATCCATGATCCCCCTTACCAAACTAGAAAAAGGTGCAGGATTTGTTGTGAATGGAGAACTCATTATTGTTGCTGAGGTTGATGTTCTTGAAGTTATTGGCACATTGGATGCATCAGAAAAATCTGAAGAGTCAAGCCTCCCTCTGAAAAAGACAAAGCTAAAGGATGATTTTGCAAAGAAAAAGAAAGAAAAAGAGCAGCCTGCTTTGGCCAAATTTAAAGAAACAGAAGAAAATATACTGAAATTGAAGGAAAAGCTTTCAGAACTAGAAGCTCTTGCGGAGGAGCAGAAGGCTGAGTTGTTGGCCACCGGAACAACTGATTACATAATCCTTGAGTAATACAAGTGTCTACATAAACCAAGGTTTCAAGGTTTCATTTGATGATGTTGTTTGATCACTTGGATTCTTAGGCATTTGGTGTTAATTCAGTTATTTTCGTTCCTCTATTGTTCTCTAATGTTGTTTGGTGACTTGAGTTTGGTTTTCTAATCGGTTCATCTTCTTTTACTTAAGTAATAAAAGATTTATATTATTTGGTGCTATAAGTTGTTCTATGATTTTTTTTTTTGTTTACATATCTCTCTATGTTTCTGATATACCTGTAATTAAATTTGTGATGGTGATGATGATTGATGAAGGTGATTAACTGAGGATGATGAATTGAGGCGCTGAAGACAAATTAGGGTTTTAATATATATATATATATTTTTTTTCAAACAAACTTTAATTAGAAAGAGACTCCTTGATTGGTTGCCCAAGCATGAGGAAATTGTTTACATAAGAAAAATTAGAGAAAAGAGTTCTAGAGGAACGGGCTAAACAGTCCTTGAAAAATCCATTTTGGAGAGAATGAGACACTTATAAAAAAAAAACTGTCTAAACCGACGGAATTACCGACGGAATAAGGAAGACGGTGGTTCTAGTTCTTAATTCGCATTTTAATTATCGGAATGTGGTTCTAGTTCTTAGTTCGCATTTTAATTATCGTTTCGAATAATTGGTTTTGGGTAATTTGTTTTAATACTATTTTATTATAAATTACATTTTTAATTTCAATTTTAATTAATTATTAACTTTATTTAATAATTTTGATTTATTGTATTTATTTGAATATAATAATTATTTTATTTTTCAAATCATTCGTCGGTTTTCCATCGGTTTTGTTTTCGTGTCCGTCGGTTTTTATACATCGGTAATCCATCGGTTACTAAATTTTCGTTGGGAAACCGTCAGATATAACCGAAAGTTTATTCATCGGCAATCCATCGGTAATTCATCGGTTATGCTTCGTGACGATTTACCGAGGGTTATATTACCGATGACTTACCAACGGATGCCCCGACGTCTATTCTGTAGGTAATTTTGTTTGTGATCCGTTCGTAGGTAATTCGTCGGGTTGCCTGACGGATTCTCGATGATTTTTTGATTACCAACACCTTAGAACTGACGGATTACTGATGGATTTATTCGTAGGTTATGGGTTGTTTTCGATAGAAGAGAATTAGAGAGTAAGAAAATGGGTTTGGGTTAAAACCGATTGTGCAGTTATGAATTGGACTTAGTTATAACCTTAGAAGGTTAATTAATTGGGCAAATTTAACTGGTTCGGTTCCATACGGATATCCATAGTTATTCGGTTTGGTTCGCATATTACCCGAAATTCATGGATATTGTGGTCGAGATCCATTCGGATATTTAAAGGTATCCAGAACCGAACCGATATTTTTTTTCGGTTCGTTTCGGTTCTTCGGATCGGGTTAATATGCCCGGGACTAGCTCAACCAAACTCTATAATCTAAAGGCACCCTTTTCAGTTTATAGATTTATCAAATGTTCAGTAGTGGTTCTACCAAGTGAGTGGCTCTACGTAGACTTCTACTAATGATTTAATTCGTAATAATGGCAGAGTATCAATTTACGAAGGCCCATAGACTGTTCGCATTCACGCACAATATTCGAGATTCATGCAGATTTTTTTTGTTTTTTTGTTTTTCGAAGATTCTTTATTTATTCATTTCTTGTGAAAACCACTCAAAAGAAAGAATTTTCATTTGTAAGGCAAGCATAGGTTTTTTCTTTTTTTTTTCTCCATTCCTTTTATACAACAGTTTAACTTGTGTTCTACTTGATTCTCGTGGAAACTAGTCAATTTTCTGGTTAAAAGTGTACTTTTTTTTTATAGGGAGTAATCGTTATTTCATTTGATGGCCACGCATGTTTGTAAGAAGTTTGCTTGGGTGATAAAGAACTTCCCCTCTTTGAAATCTAAGAAGTGTATTTATTCTGACTCGGTCCTAATCGGTGACTACAAATGGTAACAAGAGTATTTTTCCAATATTTTTATATCGATCTAGATATATTATCATCATTCATGGTTTTGTGACTCGTTTCTTCTTGTTTTCTTCAGGCGTCTTCGTGCATATCCCAATGGAAACAAGGTCGTTGATCAATTCTCTTTGTATCTGGAAGTTGCTGATTTAGAATCATTGCCTTCTGGTTGGAGAAGATACGTTAAATTTTGGCTAACTATAGTACCACATGATGAGGGTGCGGAAAAACACGAAATAGGAGGTGAGTCTAACTTACTTCTGCTAACTACGTAATTGATTTTGTTCAATGATCCTTGTCAGTAACATATATACATAGTGATTAGTTTGAAAGTAGCATTGCTAGATATTTTATATCAACAAAGAAAAACATATGTTTTATTATACATAGAGGTCTTGTTATGCTTCAAATTAATATATTCGTTGCCAAGAATAGTTAAGGGATGAGAGTGATTTACTTCAGTTTATTATTGTCCAAGTTGTGAACAAAGTCGATCTACATGGATTAACAGAAATTGTTTGATGTGAAATTAACTATTGTAATAAATTGCTACAGAAGTACATTGCTTGTTCGATAAGGTGTCTTCGTCCAGAGGGTTTTCATCTATGATCCCCCTTACCAGACTAGAAAAAGATGCGGGATATGTTCTGAATGGAGAACTCATTATTATTGCTGAGGTTGATGTTCTTGAAGCTGTTGGCACATTGGATGCATCAGAAAAATCTAAAGAGTCAAGCCGTCCTCTGAAAAAGACAAAGCTAAATGATGATTGTGCGGAGAAAAAGAAAGAAAAAGAGCAATCTGATTTGGCCAAACTTGCAGAAACAGAAGTAAATATACTGAAATTGAAGGAAAAGCTTTCCGAACTAGAAGCTCTTGTGGAGGAGAAGAAGGCTGAGTTGTTGGCCACCAGAACTACTCTTATCATTCGATGATGTTGTTTGTCTGTTTGATCACTTGGATGATTCTTAGGCATTTGGTGTTCTGTTATTTTCGTTGCTCTATTGTTTTATGATGTTGTTTAGTGACTTGAGTTTGGTTTTTCTAATCGGTTCAGCTTCTTTACTTTGGTAATAAAAGAATAATGTTGGAAGTATCCCATATTTTGAAAATTATTATTTTGTGCTCTNTTTTTTTTTTTTGCTTTAATTTTTTTTTTTTTTTTTTTTTTTTTTTTTTTTGTTTACAGATCTCTCTAGGTTTCTTATAAAGTATCGAGTTACTTGATGATAAAGTAATCTCTTTTCTATGAATATGAACAGTGTGGAAACTCGAAAAGGTCGTTTCCCAGGTGAGTGGTTCTACGTAGATTTTTTTAATACTCCTCTAGTTATAGAAATGATTACTTCGTATTTATGGTAAGAGTATCAATTTACGAAGGACAAAGACTGTTCGCATTCACGCACACTATTCGAGATTCATGCGTATTCATGCATATTCTTTAATCTTTTATTTATCCATCCCTTATAGATACAAAAAAAAAAAAAAAATCTGCATTAATCTTTCCTTTGTAAGTGAAGCATAGTTTTTTTTTTCTCCGTTCCTTTTCTGCAACAGTTTGATTCAACTTGTGTTCTTCTTGATTCTCTTGTACACCATTCGATTTTTAGCCGTGGAAACTAGTCAATATATCTTTGAGGTTAAAAGTGTAGAATCTTAATTTTTTTTTGTTTGTTGCTTGATTGACGTATGATTACGGATTGGTTTGCATGATAATCAGTCAAACAGGCTTTCTTTTTCTGCAGGTTTTAGTAATCTTGATTACATTTGATGGCCAAGCATGTTGGTAAGAAGTTCTCTTGGGTGATAAAGGACTTCTCCTCTTTACAATCTGAGAAGTGTATTTATTCTGTTCCGGTCCTGATTGGTGACTACAAATGGTAACAAAAGAAGTGTTTTTTTTTATCGATCTAGATATATTATCTAGCCCATCTAGAGAAATACCCTTCAATACCACTAAAAAAGTTTTCTTTCCAAAAATACCACTAATATCAAATTATTGTTCATAGGTATGAAATTTTAAATCTTTGGTTTGGGTTGATTATTTTGCAATTTAGGGTTTAGTATTTATGGGGTAGGGTTAGGGTAGGGTTTAGTGTTTAGTGTTTAGAATTTAGAATTTAAAGTTTAAAAATTAAAAAATTTATTTTATTTTTGTGGTATTTGTCCAAAAAACAAAAATGGTGGTATTTTAGAGAATTGCCATTATCTATCATTCATGGTTTTGTGACTTGTTTCTTCTTGTTTTCTTCAGGCGTCTTTGTGCATATCCCAAGGGATACAAGGTCGTTGATCACTTCTCTTTGTATCTGGAAGTTGTTGATTTGGAATCATTGCCTTTTGGTTGGAGAAGATACGTTAATTATCGGCTAACTGTAGCACCACAGGATCCGAAAAAACACCCATGGGAAGTACTATGGAAAGGTGACTTTTACTTAAATCCACTAACTTCTTGATTGATTTTGTTCTATGGTCCTTGTCAATTTAAGTGTCATAAACACATAGTGATTCGTTTGAAAGTAGCATTGCTAGATATTTTATTCCATCCACTTTATTAACTATAAATAAATAAATAAACTATATCAACTATATATATGTTTTGCATGACCATATATATCATACCCACCATATTCCGGTATACCATTTGCCATATATTCCAATAACAATCGGCGTTGACCAAAAAACAATATTTAAAAATATGTATTTAAAAAAAAACTTAAATTACAAAATTATAAAATAACTAAAACTAAATAATATACACAGAGGTGTTGTTGTGCTGCAAATTAATATCTACGTTCTCAAGAATAGTCAAGGGATGCCAGTGATTTACTTCAGTTTATTATTGTGCCAAGTTGTGAACAAATGGATTAGCAGAAATTGTTTGATCAGAAATTAACTATTGTAGTAAATTGTTACAGAAGGACTCTGCTGGTTTGATAAGATACATGTTTCCTGGGGGTTTGAATCCATGATCCACCTTACCAAACTTTATGACAAAGATGAAGGATTTCTTGTGAATGGAGAAATCATTATTATTGCTGAGGTTGATGTTTTCGAAGTTAGTGGCACATTGGATGCATCAGAAAAATATGAAGAGTCAAGCCGGCCTCTGAAAAAGATAAAGCTAGAGTCTAATGAGTTGCTCAAGGAAGCTTCATCAGTTAATGAAAGCATTATTATCAATGGGTTACAAGTTCTTCCTTCAGAGGTATCTAATCAAGGATTGTGCAATCTTTTTTGTTGCTGTTACAATAAGCGAGGTCACATATGTTTTGTCATCTAAAATGAATGCCTTGCAGGTAGAAGCTGTGAGATGTATATTTGAAAGACATCCAGACATTACAGTAGACTTTCGTGCAAATAGCCAATATCTAAGGACAACATGCATGAGATTCTTGCTCAGCATAATCGAGACGCTATGCAAGTCATTTCAAGAGCTTTCCATTGACGATCTTGTGGATGCAGACATTGCGCTGACATACTTGAAAGAGGTGAATTTTAAGGTAGATTGGTTAGAAAAGAAGCTGAACCAAGTGAAAGAAAAGAAAGAAAAAGAGCAATCTGTTTTGGCCAAACTTCAAGAACTGGAGGCTGAGTTGTTAGCCACCGGAACTACTCTATCATTCGATGATGTTGTTTGAAGACTTGGATTCTTAGGCATTTGGTGTTCTGTTATTTTCGTTTCTCTCTTTGTGTGAAACTAAGATGTGTTTTGCTAGGTAATTGAACTTATGTTTGAAGTTGTCACATTTTGTGAAATATTGCAGCTGTACATGTTTTATCTAAGTTTCGGCTACCATATTCATCAATTTTTAAACTCTAATGATCAAAGAGTATCAAGTCACGATGGTTGCATTTACATCATATATTTATAAGTCACTGATGAAAGAAAAGAACAGTATCTAGCTAGTTTCTTTCATCATATATTTTCATATATATATGAACATTTTCGTAACTATGGTGAAAGTTTTCATAACGTAGCTAGCTGTTTTTAATAAAGAACTATGTCATAAGGATATTGTTTTTTTTTTTCTTTGATAAAGCTGTCTAGGGATATTGTGGTTCAAGGTATTTAATACCCGTAATATTTTGTCAAAATTGATTAACCTTGTGAGGATCGAACCGGATCAAATCTTTCGAATCCATCATTTAATATAATGGATGACCATGGTTTAAAGCACATTTTATTTGTGAAGTGATCTTGGTCTAGTGGCAAGTTCACAGAAGACAGACACCATCACACCAGGGATCGAGTCCCCGACCGTACAATTTGTAGGAATTAGGCTAATNAAATGTTAAAAAAAAAAAAAAAAAAGTATGACCGGGTTTCGTCTACTAGGCCAAACCCAGCCGGTTTGTATGAAACCAATGCAAAATCAATGTATTCCAGAATTGATTTTACTTGTTAACGTTTTAGCATTTGATTGAACATGTTGAAATTTGGCTAGATCCATATGCAACACACGTTTTAACCTTTCCATATAAAACACTATCTAGTCACAAGTCATTTTCCGTCCTCTCGTTGGACCTTATTATCAAAAGATTCAAAACCCATGAGGCGTTCCGTTATACACGTATAAGTATTGAATTTTACACACAAATACTTGCAAAATCTAATCTAACTCTGTAATTATTACGTAATAATACAATTTAATTTCAACGGTTAAGGTGAGAGCAAGTTGGGACGTCCTGCCAAAGAGATGTAGACGTTATCGTATGATATATCTCTATTGCTTCATTGATACAGTTATACACGTATGCTACAGAGTTAAATTGATACATGACAATACCGATGGACCATAACTTATAATAGTAACGACAGGAGCTTCTATTCAGAGGAGCAATGAACAAAGATACAAAAAATGTCGAAAGTGTCCATGCATTTTTTGTTTTTGTCCCATACATTTATAGTTTAAACCCGAAGAAAATTGGAATTATTTGCCAAAAAGTGCGTTTGAAGTGATTAAAATATATACATATTGATTTGCTAAAAATAATAAATAAATTCTTATATTTCTTTTGAATTGAAAGTTCCATAGATTTTGCAAACATATACTCTATACAATATTATAAGTAACTGTTGTTTTATCTAGTGTGTGATTGTTAGTCTTGCACGTTTTTACTATTATATGCACTACTCATCCTGGACAAGACTAGCTAGCTGCTATTGTCGTTGATTTGAACCATATTCGATGCGAGGCTCTGACAAACAAAACTAGTCGAATCATTATCTAGGTACGATTTGATGAAATTCGAATTTTTATTCATAACATACTCGAATAATCAATGTCAAAAATTGTATCTTAAGTTTTGTCATGTGTTTCAACTACCTATTTGTGATCATTAGATATAGTTAAAATTTGATTACTAGCAAATACTTCATCAATTAAAATTTCATACTAATTATATATTGACTAATAAAAAGGGGAAAAATATAATTTGCTAGTATTATTGAATATTTTTGTAATGATAGGTACAAGTTGGTTTATGTTGGGGAGTGTGAAGCCTTGTAATGTAGAGAGAAATTGTATTATATTGCAGAAACAATTTTTCCATGTTATATATGGTAAACTATCAACAATTTCGAAAAAACATATAATACATTTTGTATACTAATTTAAATAAATTATATTTGGACAATACGATTGAAAAGTTTGTGGTTCGCATAGTCAACAAAGGCTATTCTTCTTTCATATATAATGACGTCAACAAATTTTATTCTTATGTTACATAAATTTCCAGAGAAGTTGGATTCAAAAATGGACTTTCTTGCATGGAAAAACATACTTCACAAGTGATCAGAAGATGACATAGTTGTCTTTTTATAGTGAGACGCACCATCTTTCACTTTTATGATGGAGATGTCAACACTTTAGTGTAAACAAAAGTCATTGTCGCATAAATGATTGAAAATAATAGGACTCTACACTTTCTCCCTTTTAAACAGCCAAAAACATTTACTAAAGGGAAAAAGAAAATAGTATTTAATTATGGAAAAATGATTGCCAGCTACACGAACTATACGCCAA
>OVAQ01002923.1:0-11185 GCA_900406345.1 Erysimum cheiri | reverse complement strand
TGTATGTAAAATGGCTTTACCTTCTTCTTCCAGAGATGATAATGCAGTTCCGATATTTGCAGAACTCGATAATTAGTAAGGTCTGTCTGAATCCAACCTGCCGTCGCAGTCATATTTTTGCGGCAGTTTCCTCAAAGAGTCTTAGATATCGTTGCGGCAGTATTCTGATTTCGCAGACGAGTCAGTATCCGTCCATCTTCTTAGCTTCAACACTGTTGGCGTTGGGACATCTTATCGTGACATTGTAAATATAAATGACATGATTATATTGGCTTATTGCTTTCATTCGATACAAAAAAATATGTCCTCTGTAAAACCTGGGAATGAGCTCAATTAATGAAACCAAACCCAGTCGATATAAATTACAATAAAACGACCCATCACAAATCAAACATTATAAACAAATAAGTATAGGTGTATGGAAGGATACAGGTTTCGGTCGAAAATGCGTTGCGGTGAGGATGCTTGGTGGGTGAGTAATGAGTAGTAAAATAGGTTTCTTTTCTAAGAGACGGTAGGAAAATTGTGGCCAGGAAGGCTCGGTGGATCGTGGCTGATCAGATTGGCCCATAGATTCGCAAGCGGCAGCAAGTAATGCTCTCCGTTCCACTCCACCGTCTTGATTCCTGCTTCACATATCCAAATGACGTTAAGTATATTCAGAGTTTCAGATCATGGGTTGCATCATTTAGGTTTAGATGATCTTTCTAAACGCAATTGCTAGAATAATCGTACCTGGTACTATGTCTGTATTTAGGCCAGTGATGTAGCAGGTGGGTGATGTGGCTGAGGTGATGCAGGTGTAAATCGTGAAAGCGTCAACTTCGTCTATATACTTGATTGAATCTAGAAGCTGATCAACAGAATAATCACGATCATGTCCTTGATGGTTGAAATTATACAACAGAGCTTTTTGTAGTCCGGAGCTCAACCACAACGCCACACACTCGTCCAGAACATCCAACACACTGGATGATGTTGGAGCTAATAAAATCCATGGTTTATATAATCTGGTTGAGGCTCTTAGAACTTTCACTACTCTGTAAATTTCTCCCACTGAGAGAGCATAGTTCTNATAAAATCCATGGTTTATATAATCTGGTTGAGGCTCTTAGAATTTTCACTACTCTGTAAATTTCTCCCACTGAGAGAGCATAGTTCTTCCCTGATTACACAGTATAAGAATAAGTCAAGATTGATGAAAATGTTCTCAATGCAAGAGGATTGATATGCTAATGGTTTGGTACCTTGAGGTTTAGATAGGATTTGTTCTTGAACATCATTTTTAATCACCTGCTTCCAAATGGATGCAGCATGTTGCAGTTCTTGAGCACAGGCCGAAGCAATTGCAAACCAAGTTGAAGCGTATCTCGACTGTTGTTCAGGTGAACCCAAGTTTAGGATCTTCAGGGTCAGTGTGGCGTGTTTGAGTAGTTCGATTGTTGATTTCCAGTCCTTTTCTGCCTATGAAAACATGTTAATTATTTCTTCAGTGTAAATATTTAAAGTTAAAAGCATTCATCTCGTTATAAAGAGTACCGAGAAGGTCGAACAGAACTTAACTGATAACAATCTCTCTGTCAGAAGATCTTCTGAATCAAGTGCTCGAAACTTTGGCTCCTGGAGAGCTTTTATAAGTTCAGTAATGCCAGAGGATCTTGGTTGGAGACTTTCTAGGTTAACTTCACCGATCAAAACATCATTGTTCAGCCATTTTTGCAGATCCTAGAAGAGAAACACAAGAATTAACATGCTCTGCAGCATTCCCATGATTCGCCTAAGCAAAATTTAGAAAAACATTGAATATACTTACCTCGATTTCATTGTCGCATCTTTTAACTTCAAGGACTTCATCAGAATCAGCAGCCTTGTCACGAGCTTCCTTTAATATCCAAAATTTCAAATGATGTAACAAAGATTAAAAGATGGCATTTACAAAAAAAAAAAAATGTTATGCAGGAAAAGGTCCAAACACAATTTAATCTCCTTACCTTTAAATTTTCAAGATGGTTCAGAGCAATGTGGTATAATTCAATCTTCAGCTTATGAAAGACATCGTGGTAATCATTAGGCTCGATCCGAATTACTGGTTTTTCATGCAATTCTCTAAAACCATTCGGAGCAGAGGATTTATTCACAACTTCATTTTCCACAGAACTACGTTTATATTCCCATGAACCATTATCTCCTATCCTCGACATGGAATCTTTCACAGGCTGCGTTGGACCTTGAAACTCCCAGGAATCATCGTCAAACTCATCTACCCCTTCAGTAACATCAGAGTTTTTCAATGCCGGAGAAGGACCTTGAAACTCCCAAGTACTGTCAAAATCATCAGCACCTTCTTCTACTATGACCGAATCTATTATGGGCTTTTTGGGGCCCTGAAACTCCCATGAATCATCCTCACCATTTACTACGTTAGAATCAGTTTCAGAATTTTCTGGAAGATTAACGGCATTCTTCTGCTCCACCTGACTGTATAAACTTGATATTAGGTCACTAATGGACACAGTTGGACTTGGAGCCTTACTTTTCTCCCTCACAGGAAAATCGCTGGCTAAAACAAAATTATCCTCATGAACCAAAGTGTCAGAGGTTTCCAATTTCTCATCCTCAAAAAAGGATAGTGGCAAGACTCCCTTGGGCTTGTCTGTCTGCACTTCCTTTTCCTGAGTACAGGTAAACACAAAATCAAAAAGTTGAAAAGGCAATTCCATTAAGCTAAACAATGTATATCGAGGTTTCAACTTCGGAGAACATAGAAGAAAAGATATATAAGCGAAGGCAAATCTTGGCAGCAGTTATGAATGTTCGTACCTAATTAATGTTCAGTAAGATGTGATAAAGATACCAACCACAGGTTAAGCAAAGTTACAGATGAATAGTATGCCAAACAAAACATTTAGTAGGATAGATATGACAGATTAACCAAGATTAGAGTAATGATTGTATGATACCATCAAAAGTCAAAACTATTCATTTCAAATCAAGTAGACAAAACATCTGTGAAGCCCAATTTTTTGCTGGAAATAAAAAACACCACGTATTATCCACGCTCTGAATCAATTACTATGCAGATAGTAAGAGACATTACCTCTTTCTCGTTTCCAGTTTCCAAAGATGGCTGCTGAAAAGCCCAAGAAGTTCCTCCAAAATTCACATCTCCATTGCTTGGAAAGGAAATCGAGCCATTTTCCATCTTTTGCGGCTCTTTCTCAATGTTTGATTGAGGAGAGGTATTTGTTTCAATTTTAGAAACAGGTTCAAAACCAAATCCGAACCCCCAGTCGTTAGATTCCTGAAAACAACCGACAACTAAAGCTTTTACCATCTGCCAGTGCAAGGAATTTTTAAAGAAACGAGTTTTGTACCTTGTTTGTTAAATCGTTTTTTGGTACTCCCGCTTCAGCAACCTTAAACTCCCATCCGCCATCGTCCCAAGTGTCATCATCTCCATTTTCTCGGTCAAAACTTGATTTAACTGAATCTATTTTACCAGTATCAAAACTTGGACCTGTTCCATTTGTTGCAGGTGAACTCCAGACGCCTGAACTTAAATCTGCTATATTCTGAACCACAACAGATCCACTTTTAGCGTTCTCTCGTTCCTCCTGCTTAAATACAGTTATGCAAAATCGCATTAGAACAAAAACTTCATCATAAGACTATACAAATAGCAAAAAATTACAACTTCCTCGCTAACATTTTTAATCGATAACGATAAGAAAAAGCATATGATCTCTTACAAACTTACCTTATAGCCTCCATCTGCGGATCGAAACATAGACTCGGCAGTTTTAAACTCCCAACCATCAACATCATCGTCATTTTTATCCAAATCTGAATAATTTGGATTCAATGTGACCTCAATAGTACTTGAATTCGCCACATTGCTCGTACTTTCAGACTTTTCTGTACCCAAATTCAATGGATTCCAGTTCATAGTCTCCAATCTAGCAGCTGAATTCTCGATTTCACGATTCGAACTCGAGAGATCTAAATCCAATCCACGTGAATACTTATCTGAATCATTCCCATTCATTTCCACATTCCCAGTATTGTTTTCTGGCAAATTCAGCTCATTACGTCCATTCTCTCTATACAGATTTGCGATCAAGCCACTAATTCCAACGTTATGGTTCGTATTCGAATTCGAATTCACTACTCTATTCACAGATCCGTTACGATCATTGTGTTTACTGGAAGAAAACGAATCGAATGAGAATCCAAACGGTGAAACCGACGCACCTGAATCACCATCTTCTTCTTCTTCTTCTCCGAACACAGAGAGTGGCACAGGACCACGAGAAGCAGCAATACACTGAGCCTGATTCTTCTTCTTCTTCTCCGATTCGATCCGATTAGGCACCGAATCGGCACCGTTTCGATCCGTTAAGGAACCATTTGGATTGTGAGAGAGAGATGAGTCGACGAACTCTCCCCAATCATCGTCCTCGCCGTTGTTTCTGGTGGATGTATCGACGGGTGGCGAAGGGGAGAAGAAGAAATCGAGGCCGTTCATTAGATCGGAGAACTAGATTTAACGGATGGATTTGAAAGCTTCGGTTTTAGTCGGTAGTTTTTAGTTCCGCCTAGTGGCTCTGGGTCGGTGCGCAGGATAGCTTACCCTGCGCACTTGAATCTTGTACGAAATAATTTTAATGATTGCATTGTTACTTATATATTCGTAAATTACGTTAATTGTTATTTTAGTATACAAGGGTGTAGAACTGTAGATGCTATGTGTAAAAAAATTGTGATGGTTGTACAAATACCGATTAAACGCAGCGGATGCAAATGCGAATGAATATTTGTATGAATATTTGTTTGAAAATTTGAATATTAGTTTAAATTTAAATACGAATGTGATTTTATTCAGTTTGGTTCGAAAGTTTTGGTTTGAATCTTCCGCAGTTAAAAAGAGCTGTTACTTTTNAAAAAAAAAAAAAAAAAAAAAAAACGCGCTGTTACTATTCCGAGCCCATAGGTTCGGACAGAACTGTTACTTTTTGCACATAGGTTCGGTTGTTTTGTGAATTTTTTTTTCCTTTCAAAAGTGTAACAAATTAGAAAACTTATCAAATTTCTAAAACGATGCAAAATCTAACTTAGAGGCGGAGGTAAGAAGAGATTAGAGAGGTCATATGACCCCAATAAATTCAAAATATTAACTATATCTAATGTAAATTTGGTAAAATATTCGGCTAAAATTAGGTTACCACCCAGTAAATTTGTGTACAAACTTATAATACCTCCACTAATTCATATATTTTCTTCATCTATTTTTATAACTTTCTATATTAATTTTTTTATATAACCTAATAAAATGGTTTCTAGATCCGACTCACTGATATAACTCTACCGTCAACTCGATCGATTTTCAAATCTAACATAATACTAGATGATGACCCGCGGTATGCACCGCGGGGTAATATTTGCTTTACGATTTTGAATTTTGGACGTTTTATTTTATTGGATTGAAGTTAAATGAGTTTATAGTACATCAAATGTTATGTTACTTTATTGTATTTGGTATATGGGTTATATATAATTTGTTATGTAGGTTATGACATACTTATATATAATATCTTAAAATTTAATAAATTTATTGTGTTGGGTAATACAATTTCATGAGATAAAGGTTATTGGTTGATATTAACACTATGTAATTTTTTGTTTTAGTAAACAGTATAATTTTTGTAAAATGTAAATTTTTTTCCTAAATTTATAAGCAACATTAGAAATACTTATGTTATTGTTAATGCCATCTATAATTGTTTTTGGGTCAGTTTGATAATTCCAAACTTGACTCACAAGTTTAAAAGAACTACACAAAGTCAAGTTTAAACAATAGAAATTCAAGTGAATAAGCATCAAGTAACAGACAGAAAAAGACCTCAATATAAACTGATCCCTCCTTCACTTCCTCAGAAACATAGCTTGACTTGCTGAGCTGCTTCTTGGACTTCATTTCCAGCTTTGTCCATTGCCATATGAAGCAGCAGCTAGTTAAGGATCAAGAGCATCCGATTCAAGATCTAAAGTTGAGTAAGGCTGGTTTAACTGGTTTATAAAGATGTTGAGGAACAGAGTCCAAACTGAATCAAACCCAAATCACATCATCACCAACTCGGATCCCACAATCAGATTCTTCTCTAATTTGCCTGAGAATAATAGTGGCAATTAAAACAGATCAGAAATCAGACAAATCAACTTCTACACATCCACAAGAAGTTTCAACTAATACCAATCGCTAATCTAAGCCAAAATATCTAATTCAAAAGAAAGACATTGAAGAAAGTACCAATTTAGACATTGAAGATCTAATCGGAAACAGTAAACATATAGTCTTTGTTAAAAATGGTTGCATATAATAATACCACAAATTTATCAAATCATTATAAGTTATGACTCAAAATTTTCTATATAGATAGAAGCAAACTCGATGGATACTTCCTTATATCTGTTTGATATTTCTCACTAAAAGTTTTAAATTAGTTATCACATTGTTTGTTTCATTGGTGAATTCACCTATTTGTAATTATTTTAATCGACTCATAAAGCAACCCACATTTTAAGATTTAAGAACATTTAGAAGAGATTTAAAATTTAAGCTGACATCAAAAGAAGAAGATGACTAAAATCATCTGAGCCAAACAAAAGTCTAATCTTGTGTCTATTCCCATTTAAACTATGTGAACTGAGACAACAAAACAAACAAAAAATAACAAAAGTACAAAGCATATAGATTTCAGACTTACCAAGAAGAGAGAGAGTCTCTAAGGTAAGTCTCTTTAACTTCATCTCCTCCACACTCTGATACTTCTTCCCATACTTTACCGATCTTTAATAGCTCCCTCCTCCANACAAAAACAAAAAAAAAAAAAAAAAAGTGAATGGTACAAAGAAATAGCAAAATCAATCCAAATATCTGCCGACATTTATTCAAATAACCCTAATTTCGCATTTATCAAACAATCCTAATATACATAAATAAGAACCCTAATTTTACTAAATTCAGAAAACCCTAATCTCGAAGAGCAGATTATATATGAGTATCTACACAGCGAAAACGCTAAGACCGTACCATGAGAAGGAAAGTGGAGTTTCCTTGAACGAAATCGATCCGATTTCGAGTCACAAATCTCGCCGATGTCAAGAAGCAACAAGCGGTGGATTTTGGCGGTAGAGAAGACGCAACAGGCGGTGGAGAAGAGGCAAAATCTCGCCGATATCAAGAGGCAACATGCGGTGGATTTTGGCGGTGAATCAACACGATGAAGGCTGGGTTTCGAAGAAGAGAAAGCGATTGAGTTTTTTTACGGCGAAGAAGAGAGAGAACGCGAGAGGTTTTTGTTATCCAACAAAGAAAACGGGTGGGCATTAAAGTCCGCGTGTTTTCTAATTAGGGTAACAATAATGATTACTGATATAATTCCTTATAATCATTGTATTAAGTGTAACCATAAAACAATCCTAGTAAGTACAACTTAAATAAATCTAACACGGTCAAAATGTTTTCAGCTCTTCTCAAATAATAGTGTAGGGATTGAATCAAGTAACGTATACAAAAACCCAATGGTAAAATTAATAAATATTATCCAAACACACACACAACTTTATCTTATTAAACTATCATCAAAGCTTCCCACATAATACTTTGATAACTCCTTTCGAATAAATAATAAAATTTTGTCATTAATTATTTTCTGCAAAAGATTCCAACACCACTGCTCGATCCACCGGTGCAATCAACAGTATTTTGAGTCAGCAACAATGGCTCCATCTTGTCCAAACTTCTTGAACCACCAGAGTAAACACATGCATTACAACTTGTTTCAAGAAGAGACGCCGTTCTATATTTATCTTCTCCACCAACGACCGGCATAGCCACTCCTGGTTTAGCCGGATTCTTGAAATCATCTCTGTACGTTCTTCCTAAAACACCTTCCACGTTGGCGGACAACCTCAAGAACCGGAACTGAACCTCAAGATGAGCAAAACAGTCGTTCTCTGGTCTCCCGTATCTATGAATCATGTCATCTTCCTTTGTTACCGGAACCACGTTGACCCAAATCTCAGCAATGTCTTGTAAAGTGACCAACACGGAGTTTATGTCTGAAGTTCTCTCGATCTTTATATAGTCTCCTGTTGGACTCCACACTGACGCATCTCCTTTTGGTAAAGAGATCTCTTTTCCCTCGAAAGAAAGACGGAGATGGTCAACTTGGTCGTCCCATTTCTCGGCCTTCGTAGCCTCGAGTGAGAAGGTTTTGCTATTGGGGCCGAAGATAAGACCTAAGGATTGGATCCATGTGAAGTCTCTTGTACGACCAGAAGGTCTAAGACCAATGAAACGTGCATTGACTTGGAAGTCAACGTCGGAGACTAGTGCGAAATGCTCATCACGTTTGCCGTGAAAGTAAAAGACGACGCCGTCTCCGCCGATGAAACGTGGATCTAAACATGCTGATCCTTTGCCGTTGCAATTAGGCTTCCGATCTGTTACATATAAAATTATTATTTTCAGTACGTAGGACATTATATTGTTATTAATTATCAAGAAAATTTCATTTTAGCATTTTTCATACACATTAAAAAAAATATGTAAAGATATATTGTCTTTTTTTAAGTAAGTTTATTTCTCTAATTAATAAACTAAAATAGTATGAATAAAATGAAACTTAATATAAAAATCTCTTTTAGAAATATAAAATGATATTTTTGTATATTTTTGTAAAAAGGAAATAAAATCTTGACAAAAAAAAAAAAAAGAAAAAAAATCTTAAATCGATATTTATAATGAAACGGAAAGAGTATTATTACTTACTACGGCAAGTGGCTTTACAAATAGGGTTAAAGCAATCGATGACGCAGGCCTTGGAGCTGCCGTTGGGAGGGGAAAACGAAGGGCATTGCTTTGGGCAAGTTTGCTTCTTTAGGAAACATGGACTCTTCCTTTGTACACATGTTTTTGTCTCCGAAGCTGCATCGAGTTGTACAATGAACGTAAACGCATAGAGCGTCACAACTAATCCAACGTAAAACCCATTTTTTAGATCTCCCTTCATTGCTTTGACTTCTCTTTGGAAATGAATAATTGTATGCTCATGTGATCGCTTTTTATAGGCAGCATGCATGCTTAGCAAGTTGGGATTTTCTTAATTAGGAATAATCTAATTATTTCTTTCATCTTATGTATGTAATATATATGTGTACACCGACACAAACACACACACGTTACTTTCTTCTAAACGGAATTTTTATATGTTTGTTGTAAAAGAAAAGTCAATTCTTTAAGATACTACATCGAGTTTTTCTTGGGTTATCAATTAATATTTAATTTTCTAGTTGGATTGAATTAATGTAACTTAATACATGGTAAAGTTCTCGTCCACGCCACATAGACTAGGAGAAGTCAAAACATATGAGAATCCGAAAGTGAATTTCAGTGAATGAATGGCATTTTGCCAAACTCAATGGTTTGACTGGAAGAACTTCTTATCTTAAGATCTATCTAAAATTATACATTTTACAATTTTTAATACTCTGATCTAATGTTAACATTTCATGTTCACTTTGTGGATATATAGTGATAGAAAAACATATATTGAAGTATTTTTTTATATTAGTGTAGACTTGTAGTTGTACGTACTTAATTGTGAATAGTTATAGAAAAATCCTATAGTACATTCAGAATCTTGAATCACTTAACAAAATTTTTTTTCTTACTAGGTTTCATTTTGGGGGAGAAGTTCTTTTATTTGTTAATACATGTTAATGACACGGCGTCATTAGGTAAGGTACTTCTCAACTATATATGAACATGTTTGTGTATGCGAAATCGCGGATCTAGCTATGGTCAAAGATATTAGTTTACTATTATAGTGGAATTTCACCAAATTTATATAAATTTTAATTACTAGTGTTAATTTGTTATTCCCACCAGACTATTAAGATTGACATAATTTATTCGTAGTCAATGTGGGGTAAGAAGAAGAAGAAGAAGCCAGAGTTTATATTAAAAAAAATAGTCTGTGTACGAGATGTTCAAATCCAAATTAAAATCAAATTTTAAAGTGATATTCTCCCAAGAAATATAGTCAAACATTCTCACGATTATTTTGTTACAAAATTTGATCATACGAATTTATTTTGGCAACGGACCAACTTGTAACGCCTCGATCACCAATATCTATACGGGTCCTATGCTCTTTTTTTTGTCAGTGGATCCACTTTCGTCCGACTGTTGTTTCGCTATTTTCAGAGGATTTAGAAACTTGTTTACTAATCCTATAAATCAACATGTGAACTTTTTATGTGTTTTTTTTTCATTCGCGCGGTATTGACACTTCCCGATAGGTCACCCATGCTAAAATTACTTCAGCTCAATCAAGCATAACTGTGAAGTTCTCTCCTAATATTTGACCGAAAAGATAATTGCATTTAAACGACATAGGTGATCAAATCAATTATTCTAAATTTTTCTTATGCACTACCATATTCTTAAAATTGGAATGTTACACAACTATACCCTGGTTAAACTCTTTTATAATTATACTAGGGCTTATTCCGCGCTACGCGCGGATATGTTTTAAAATATATTTTTATTGAGTTTTGTTTGGTTTTAAAAGACTGTTTATCAAATATGTTTGTAACTAATTTATTTTGAGTTTTTTTTTTATCTTGACATTTTGGGATTTTAATATTTGTTTTGTTATAACAAATATATGATTAAGTGCAATAGATAGTTGGTATGATGATGTTAAAAAAAGATAATTAAGAAAAAATGATTAAGTGCAATAGACTCTTGTCATATATTTGTTATGAAAAATTTGATAATCATCTATTGCGTATCTATTGCACTTAATCATCTCCACTAATGGTTTAATGGTCTAAATAGACCAATTTAAGCTGAGAAAATTTGAAGATCCGATTATAAGATGAATCTAATAGCAACGTGTATGGATACCTTCATAACGGGTCATATTTGATGAAAAAAAAGAAAGGTCTTTGCTTTCTCATCTTCCACTGTCTCCAGACCAAAGAGCTCAAGTCATGGAACAATCAATTTACATAATTTTTTTTTGTTTTGTTTTGATTACAGAAGGTCATATGTTTCTTACTTGCCTAATATGAAATCAAACAAATACATTGGTCGAATCCGCACTATAAGCGGAAT
>OVAQ01002922.1:0-11189 GCA_900406345.1 Erysimum cheiri | reverse complement strand
GTTCCATCAAGTTCATGGACCATGTAGTTATCAATAGCAGTTTGCTGAGTTGGGTCCTGCAAGAAACAGTAAAGGCAAAAAAACACATAAATGAGTCTCGTGCACATACTTAGACACAAATCTGATGTTCCGAAAGTAGCTTAAAGAGAGACTCACCTTTCCAATAAGTGCTGGACCGATGATGCTGTTCACGTTGCCAACAGCCTATTGATGTCAACAAAGAACGAATCAGACAAAGAGATGACAGTTGTTCCACTAAAAAAACAAAAAGACCACATGGCAGTCTCACCTTAGAGACACCCTTTCCAAGGTAGTCAGATCCTCCATCCCTCAGCTCAAGAGCCTCGTAGATTCCTATCGACAATAAAACCCCACAAATACAGATTCAACCATACAATACAATATTTGTATACCCAACAACAAAAATAGGCCTAAACAGAAATAGTAAGAACTTACCAGTGGAAGCTCCACTTGGAACAGCTGCGGTAACCTTGACACCACTGGATGTGTGGATATCGACCTAAACCATTATCAGAGCAATCAGCAACGGTAGAGATCGGACGACAGAAACACATCGGAATCGTAAAAACCAGATGAAATACAGAGATCCGTCGATCATATAAACAAAATCAACTCCAAATTACGATCCAAAGATAAGAATAAACATAAATCATAAGATCAAAACACCGATCATCCATCACAAAACGCAATCTCATTCAAGGTACGCTCATAAAATCATCACAGATAACCAAAAAAATAAAAAGACTAAACAGAGATTGCAGCATCTGATACTCATCAAACAAGCAGATCCGCTACGAATAAACAATGTACAGAGCCAGAAATTACAAAAATGATCGGGAAAAAGAGAAGAAACGAACCTCAACGGTGGGATTTCCACGGCTGTCGAAGATCTGCCTAGCTTTAACACCGGTGATAGTAGTCATATCGAGTAGATCTAGAGAGAGAGATAAGGGCGATGAGTTCGAGGGTTTAGTGAATCGCTTGACAGTAGCTGAAGGATGAATCGAGTGGTGTGTGGTTCGATATATAATGAGTCACGGGTTGAGGCAAAGCCGTCGGATTGTTTTAATAAGAAGCGTTGGATGAGAAGGTAGGTTCGTCAGATGCAAGAAGCCAAAACGATGTGCTGCACGCCTTTTGCAGAGTAGAAGAGGTTTTTTTTCCCTTTTTTCCTTTTTTATTTTGCTTGCTCCTTGTCCAAGTAATACGACTAGTTTTTTAGACTTTAGAACAAGTAATAAATATTTGGATCTAGATTCGATAACATGTTTTTCCTTTTTTCTTTTGTCAAACAACATGTTTTATACCAAGTTTGAATTTGGATGGTGATATTTAGACAATACTACTAATACGACTAATTTTCTGACTCTAGAACAAGTAAATATATGGGTCTAGATTTTATTCCTTTTCTTTTTCTTTTTGCTAATAAACCAAATTTCTAAAGTATAAAAATGGAACTTAGACTCCTCATACCAAAATAACCAATAACCAGAAATACCTCAAATCGATATTCGAATACGTAGACCTAGCTTATTCTATACACCTCAAAGTTTTTGAAAATTCAAACTACTAGTTCTAAAATTCTTATCAAAATGTGGTTGTTTGTGTGGAACTTTCGTATGTTCTTTCGAGTTTCAAACTCAAAATGATGAGGATAGGTGACATACTGACATGATAAACTTGTATTTTCTGTAAAATAATTTAAATTTGGTTTAACTATTGCAGAAATAATTTAAACTTGTATTTTCTGCTCTCACGTTTCCCTTTTTGCAACCAAACTGGGCCAGTTCTGATTAGAGCCCAAATTGTGTACTAGGTTTGCTGGATATCAGATTTGGGCTTGAGAAAACTGACTAAGGCCCACAGACTTACATAACTTCCTTCAGTCAGCGTCGATTCAGAAAAAACTTTAAAGAGCGAGATTCATCAAGTATAAGAAAAAACAAATTTCGACATTTTCCCTGGAGAGGTGGAATCCTCTGATTGGTACTTTTTAAATCAATTTACTACCAAGTTGGAAGGTCTTCTAGGAAATGAGAAAAATGATCAATTATAGAAAAATTATGGATAAGAACAAAAAAAGATTTGCAGTATCCAAAGAGCCGCATGAAGAAAAAAATAAATGGCTTTGATCTCGTGAAGCTAAATCGCCACCACCTTCAATGACTTAATCCTCCAATATAAATGCACCATACGAGTCTCGACGATCTTATGCACTACAATGGCGGAAGAAAAGAAAATGAAAGGCATCATTGCATCTGACGATGACGATGAGTATGAGTACTACGGTGAGAAAGATACAGAGCCGGCTGAACTGAGTTCGATTCTGGATAAACTTAGTTTGGGACCTAAGGAGGAGAAGAAGAAACTCTTGGTCTTAAGTCTTGGTGGACTACTTCTTCATAGGGTTCATATCAAAAACAAGCGTAAGAAACCCAAGAACCGTTCTCCTGATGCTTCTTGTGGGCCGAATCTTGGTAACAATTTCAATACTATCTAATTTATCTTCAACTTTTAAATATATTTTGGTTCTTCTTTTTTTCATAATTTTAATATAATTAGCTTCACTTGGTTTGTTTGTTGTTTAGTGTATAAGAGACCATTTGCTGAAGCGTTTATGAAGTTTTGTCTTGAGAGATTTGAAGTTGGGATTTGGTCTTCAGCTTGCGAGTTAGTCTCTTCATTTTCCATCTTTTTTTTATAATTGTAGATTATTTTTTGATATAGGAAAATTCAATTGCTTAAGCTTAATAATGCGTTGACCTCATTCTTCATGGTTTTGACTTATAGGAGAAATGTTGATATAACTCTTAGCATTGTTCTCGAAGGCCTTCAAGATAAGCTTCTCTTTGTATGGGTAAGACTTGTATACATAGACTTATATGTATTCATATATACATATAATTTGATACGTTTTGTTCTGTACACTCTCTTTTACACTTTGTTATAGGACCAGTATAAGTGTACTAACAGTGGATTGAAGACACTAGAGAACAGTGAAAAGCCTTTGTTTTTTAAGGATCTCTCTAAAGTGTTTCAAAGCTTCAAAGGGTACTCTGCTTCAAACACCATCTTCATTGATGATGAACCCTACAAAGCTCTTCTTAATCCTGTAAAATACTTTAACCTCTATAATAATGTTCTTCATCACTCAGTTTAGTTGTTGCTCCTAACTTTAATTGATCTTGCTGTTCATGCAGGACAATTCAGGTCTCTTTCCATTGAGCTATGATCCTTCCGACAAAAAAGATAATTTACTTGGTATACAAACAGTTTTAATCGTTTGATGTTCATCTCTTATTTTAGGCATGCTTTGTGTTTATCTTCGGATTGGTTTTGATTTTGTTAGATCCACAAGGAGAGTTCTGTTCTTACTTGGATGGTCTGGCAAAATCAGCGGATGTTCAGGCTTACATAAAAGATCATTCTTTTGGACAGCCTAAGATCGATTCTTCTCATCCTGACTGGTCTTTCTACCGCAATGCCTCAAAAAATTGTCTTTAATCTTGCATGATTATTCACTTTAATAAGTTTTCTTATTTCCAGTTATTATCAATAAGTAACTTTTATTCCTAATAATAAAGATGAGTCTCTCTACTGGTTTTTCGTCATTTGTTTTAATTCTCTCAACTATTTTAAGTTTTACATTGCATTGCTATATTTTGAGACAAGGAAAAGTACTATAAAAACATATAAAGAAACCCATGTTCTGAATGTTTGAAGTTTAGAAAAGAAATAAAATGAGAAAACATTGAAGATTTGGAGCAGATTCTACTGTTTCTGGAGCCCGATCAGATCTCCGGCGAGAGGAGATAGCTCGAACAGTAAATCAACGAGAGGCTGCCGTTAAGTTTTAAGGATCTTTTGAAGAGAAGCCACAGCGACGGAGCTGTTTCCACATGGAGCTCATCAAAACGATGCAGTTTCAAGGATCAGTGACGGCGAAGGGCCGGGTCTTCGATTTCGTCAAGCGGAAACAGATCGCCGGCAGCGAAAGGGAAGCCTGAAGTGGATAAGAGAAGAAAGTCTTACTTACCTTACAGGCAGGATTTGATCGCCGGGATGAGCAGATTCCGTCATTACAAACTGCTCCTTGTTTCTTTATTTGTTACTCTATCGTTTTTGGTCCAATATAATACTTTATTTTCTACACTAAAATGTTATGACACGTCGAGGAAATAGAGGTCACATAGAGGCAATAAGATAAGGGAACCACGTCTAGAAGGTGACTTGGAATTGGAAAAAGAGAAATCACTTGGTAAGGGTTCACCGCCAAGCTTGTAAATGACTGTGAAAATGTCAGCTAAAAAAAAAAAACAACTAAGAACCCGGTTACACCAAAGCTTTGCTAGGTTATCAACTCTCTAGCTTCACCACGCCCCGCACGAGTAAAGTTTACCCACACTAACTGTGATGATAGTATCCACTTGAGTTTACGTTTTGCCTCTACAACCGACTATAACGACAAGGACATACAGACGCCAAGATAGACTCACCCTTATCCGTTGAGCCATCACCGTGAATTTTTGCGAGATGAGCGGAGTCGCCCTAAACAATGCAGGGTATTCACCAACACACACACACATATGATAGCACCGAATGCCATATCTGGAATTTCCCCATGACGAAACGCTCTGAAAGCTGATTGACAAAACTCGCTTGCCCGGAGTGTAGAGCCACGCCTCGCCTCTGATTTGCAGATCTCAACCCTCCATGCTCACTAATCTCTCAACTTTTATTTTCTTCGTTTGGTTAATGATTGATTAGGAGTTCAAATTAATATGTGTACCTAACTTATACTATGTCAAGATTCGATCAAATGAAAATTCTTTTTTTTTTGTATTATAGTTTTATGATCGAACCCTAGAGAGACCTAATGGAGGTGATTATTGGTTCAAAACAAAGATTTTGTAGGATTTTAAGTGAGGGGGTTTTATTTGGTTACTAGGGATAATTCCGCGCTACGCGCGGATTGATTTTAATATATATATTTTTTATGTTTTTTGTACATGTATGTAGGTTTGATGCATGGGTTTTTTCCTCTCTGTTTGTTTTCCTATATATGTTTTTGAGTGAAGAAAAACTATATAATGTTTAAGTCTTTTTGTATAATTTAATACTGTATATTTTGTATTCTTTGATTGTAAATAAATTTGGTGTTAGTGGCCCATTAATAAAGGAGTTTTGGCGTTAGTAAAGAAAGGTGTAAGCGAAGTTTTAGCTGCAGAATTAACGGTTGAGCCTCTACAGTCGAATCTAGAGTTTAAATCATGTCTACCATGTCTACTTAGTTTAAATATGAAATTGGGAACTAAAGTAAAGTTTTGTATACTTACTTTTCTACCATGTCTCAAGAGAGTCTGAGTGCTGTGTAAACAATTAGAATTAGTCATATTTGAATGATGATTTTTGTTTGTAGATCTTTTCTCTAATCTATTTTTTTAATAACTTCTCAACTTAGTTAATTCATACAGAATTTTGTACTTTTTTAACAGACCAAGTTTATAACTTGATTGCTTCCATGATAGAAACTAATATATATTTTGATCGAATGTTTAATTTACTGTTTTGTGTGGAAATATAATTTATTTAGCTAATTGTTTGTTTCTTTCATTAATCACTATACTAATAGTTGGTTAAGAAAAAAACCTAAAACTGAGCTTACAAGTAAATAATTAAATTGCCTTTTCTTCATTATTTTTTCTTTAAACCGTCTCTAAAATCATCTTATCTTTTTTCCTATAAGTAGAATACAAAATTGGAAAAAAGATGATGCCAGAAAATTCAAGCCAAAAAGAGAAAATTAGAAGTCATTTTTTAGGTGTTGGCGTGTGACAGTTCAAGTGTTATTGTTGTTATGGTCATGGAAACTTGCTTGATTGCAACAATGGAGACTCTGCATCATCTTTTACTTCTTCTTCTTGCTTCTTTTGTATCAGATAAGTCTTGAGACTGCTCTCTTCAATCTGATTCACACAATGAAAAACTCGGTTTAACGTGTTGGAACCATATAATTCTTGGATTTTGTGTTTTTAGTTGTTACGTCCATGACTTCGGTTGTTGCCAAGAGATCTTCCCATTTGTATATATATATTAATTCCAGCAGGTAATTATTTAATATTTAATCTGGTTAGCTATTTCGTTTGGCGGGCGAGCCTGCACCATGAGCCCGAGAAGATTCCTAAGACTTCAGAAGAGTCTAATTCCTTAATCCCTCTCTTTAATAGACCGATCGAAGTTATCTATATCTGATTAGAGCGGGTTTTTGTCTGGTGTGAGTGATAGAAGCTGTTCAAGATGTGAATCTGAAGAAAGGTATGAAACAACCATTGTTGCTTACATCAGAAGAAATAGAAGAACAGGCGGAAGATGGATGTGATAGAAGCGAAGATGCTTCTGAAGATTCCCGTACACCTGCAAACTCCATTGTAGCTGCTTATAGATTACTCACACCTTCCGTAAAGGTAAACTTAAACACCAAAATTTACTTCTAAGAAACTGAAAATGTAATTGTACAATTTTAATGATCGATTTGATTGGTTTTTCAGGTTCAACTATTGATATACTTCATGCTCAAGTATGCAATGGAGATTCTACTCTCTGAATCTAGTGTCATCACCACTTACTACTTCGGTTGGTCCACAAGCTCAGTTGCGATCTTCTTGTTTTGTCTCGGTCTCACTGTTCTTCCAGTTTACCTCGTCGTTGGAAGCTATATAAGCGACATGTTCGAAGACTGGTAAGTTTCTCTGTTTTGCTGATTTCTTCTGCTTGAAGTTTCCCTAAAGTCATTTTTTTTTTGTAAGAGGCAAATTCTCTTGGTGTCGAAGATTTTGGTCTGTGTCGGAATACTTCTCAGCTTCCATGTCGTTATTCCGTACACTGTACCACAATAAGTTTGCTCAGGACTCATCATGTTTGTTTCTGCAAAAGTTCTTGAAGGTAAAAAAGATTGATATTTAACCAAATTGGCCTTAACTTCTATTTAGCTCCATTTAACCCCAACGTCGGAACTTTTTTTTTTTTTTCAGGTGTTAATTTATGTATTTCTCTTCTATTTAATATACTCCATGTTGTTTGGTTTTGTAAAGTATAGTGAAGCTTGTGTGTGTGTGTATTAAGTTCAAGTTTCATGTACAATTGTGAGTGCTTTGCGTAGAAGTGTATATTTGGCTTTGGAAGCAAACCTCAAAACATCCAAAAAATATATTTAGCTTTGGAGTTTGGATTGAAAACCTAAAACGAGTGATCGAAAAGAGAAACATATAGTTTGGTTTCAACATTTGTTTTTCCTGCATCAAAAAGTTTTATACCGAAACTCATTATATCTAGAAAACATAACTAAAACCTAGATTGTTGATATTTGTTGAGTTAATACATATTGAACTAAAAACCCAAGGAAAAAAATATGTTTAAACATTTAGTAACTTTGTCTTTGCTCTTCTCCAAAAACAAACAAAGCAGAGGGAGAGAGTTTCTTTCAGCTATCAGCAAGGTTCTTTGTAAGGTGGCCCAAGAAGGGATTCATCTTCAAACCTAAGATCTTGACATTAGGGTTTGAGTGACCTTTAACGAATACATTTGTCACCTGCAAAAGAGAAAGACTAAGTGGGATTAGTCCTTTCGTTTCATTGCGAAGAAGACAGGGGATTTTGCGTCTTTTTATTTATTTTTCGTAGTGCATCCAAAGACCTTCAACACTTTCAGAGATGAACAATTATCAAAAATGTAGCCTAATAAATCGTCAGACATTTATTGGCACCAGGATACATCCTAAATCTAGAGTTTTTCTGAATGTTTACCAAGCGCTAGGGCTGTGTTGTGGCCAACCTGAACAATAAATAAATGTGTTAGTGTGACTTGAGCTGACTCTGGATTGGTGGCATATATAATGAGATACACACTCGTACCTTCTTAACGTTGTTTAGTGATAGCTCAATCAGTGAAGCGCATGCGATTCCTACAAATGCAGCTAAAGCTTCATCGCTATAGAGAGACATAGAAATTGTTGGTTAACTTTGACACACAACACATCTATTACACAGTTCACAAGAATATGACTATATGTGTATTGATTTGAATCTAGAAAACAGATAATGGCCCAAAATTAACATAGTGGCAAAGTCATTTAACGAATAACACCATAAGTTTCTCACACATAACGAAAAGAAGAAAATCATGGACCAAGTTCTGATACGTGTTACCATATCAAATGTGGGTCGTTATATAAGCTTAGCTAACTACAAGTTTTCAAAAAGAGTAATTAGAAGAAACAGAGATGCATGCAACTTATGCCAAGCAGGATATATGTGTTGTTGAAGGCAAATCAGTATACAACCCCAATCCTATGCGATATTGATACTATTATTGCTATCATATTATGAAAAAGAAGCCAAAATAAAGGTAAGAAACCCATAGCGAGTTACCTTGCAGAATCATGTTGGAAGTGGTCCATAGCAATCAACTTCCTCTCCTGAGCTGAAGAAGACCACAATCGCATCTAAGATAATCCCAAAGGATGAAACTAAAAAGCACAAATCTCTGGCGTTGACAATAAGTCTAAGCTCGATCCTTGCGTAATAACACTTTGAAGAGAACAACAAAATTCGAGCCATTAGACAGTACCCAAACACAGAATGACTACAATTGAGGTTTAATTCTTCCTATTCATTATCAATCACAGACCAAATCGATTCAATTAAACATCTGATCTGAATGGATCAGCACATTCCCACGCGATTGAGTAACCACATAAGCAGAATCTCAAAAGTAGAAGAGGGAGACGACGATGACGAACATACTGGTGATAATAGAGAAACAGAGGTAATCGAGATGGCTGAAATTTCAAATGATTTTAGTAAAAGTAGGATTACGATCAACGGTATTGAGGCTTCTCCAGTAATGTTAGTGTTCATCTTCGATCGAAATATCTACGAATCTCCATCCTTCCAATATAGGGTTCAAGGACGATTAGATGTACCAGAGAGGAGAGGAAAGATGAGTTTCAGAAAGAAAGAGCGTGTTATGACTTAGGGTCTGAATGGAAGCACTAAAAAAGGCGGACTAAATTGCTGGCGGATTAGACCACTCCATTTTTAGGATGGACAACGAACCGTTGCGGTCCAAGTTTATTTGTATGTAAAAATGGTCCGCAGTTGGTCCGCAGCGGTTTTCTTTTATTTTTTTGGGTCCACATCACTGCGGTTTACAATTCACGAATGGTAAATTAAAAGCGGTCCAATCCACAAATGATTTTGTCCGCCCCAACCGCACCCACCATTCGAAGCCTTATAATAAAGATGAACAGTCTTTTTTTTGTTTTCGTCAATAAACACGAAAATCGTGGTCATTATTATTTTTATTTTTTTGGGCCTTTCGTTAATTGTTGTTTAGGGAGGTTTTGGAAAATTGGAAAAAAAAACAAAAAAAGCTTGCCACGTGGCAATTTAATAGAAAACTTTGAATAGCTGATGTGGACACAAAAAGAAGCCTCAAGTATCCCCTTTACTTAATATAGATTTGCATAAAGAAAAGCATAAAAATAAATAAGAAAGTAAATGCGTAAAATAAAATAAAAGCAATGCATAAATAAATAAAAGCAATGCATAAATAAAGAATGGAAATGGTGCAAAATATGTAAACTCTAGATGTTATTGACAATGATGAGGAGTTGGTATGCAAGTATGGTTTTGGTAAGAAAGAAGTTAAATGTTTGCAACTTTGTGATCTTTGAATGATATTCAAGCACTGATCCAGTAGTAGTTTAGAGAGCTTAGGACTTAGATAAACCACTTTCATGGTAAAATCTTTTTCCTTACCCAATCCAAGTATTAGATGTCTTATAGTGCATGGATTAGCTAAGTAATCTTAAAATTTTGCTCTAAACTTGTATCTATGGCCTTATAGACTCATCTTTCAATTGGCTAAGAAACCAATAGACTCTTTTACAAGTTCTTGTAGGTAATCCATCAAACACTTTGTGTTCCACAATTACATATACAACATTATAAAATGTCGATAAATAACTTAAATTTTTTGGTGCTAAATAACAACTTTTTCCATATAGCTTTTGAATTCATTTGAAAACAATCCACCGATTAAGTTAGAGCATTTGGAACAAAATTTTACTTTCTCATATAAAGCAAATCAGATGCTAAATATTTGATTATTTCCTCTCTTTTCTTTTTTAATTTGTCAAAAGGTTTTTTTTTTTTTCTGAATAAAAAATAATAGTATATAATTCTAATTACAAACGGACAAATTAAGATACATAAATAGTATAGGTCGAATCTTGGTGTAATCATTATATCCTACAAAAAGTACTTTACGGCAGTTGGATAAAATTCGTGAAACCACCGTAATTATTTTATTATTGATCCGTAAAAATGTTAGAGAATACTATTCGAGAAGTAAGAGCATGATTATGATTATTGCAAGTCTCTAAAGGCATTGGTAAGGATATAACATCTAAGTGTGTTTTTAAGGTTTTAAAATAATAAAAATGTTGAATAGTGGGTACAACTGTTCTTAAAATTATAAAAACTGTTCTTCCTGAAGAACAGTTTACAGGATAAGTTACAACTGTTCTACCACTATTCACAATTTTTAATATGTTTATATTTTTTAGAACACATGAAGTATTACCAATGGCCTAACAGAAGTTCTGATCATTAAAAATATTAAAACAATTAGAAGAAAAAAATAGTTCTGATGGTTCTGAAAAAATTTGAGAGACTCTTCCTATTCATTTTACTATTGGTTAATGATTAAAATTTACTTATTTAATTTCACTAAATAAAAAATATTAATAAAATATTAGAGACCTATTTTTAAGGGTTTGCCGATAATTATGGTTATGAACCGATTTTATAATATTACAAAATTACCATTTGAGCAACACAAAAAGAATTACATACCACCACTATGGTTGATATATATATATATATATCATTTATTTACTTTTATGCAATACGGACTACTATATATTAGAGGATACCCATTAGTTTTATAAAGCTCTATTTTCATGACCAAAAAAAAAAATAAAGCTCTATTTTAATGAGATTTAACGAGGACCTACTAAATATATAAGTATACTAGGTGTTAACCCGCGGTACACCGCAGACAAAAGTTAAATTTATAAATTTTAAAATTCACGATTTGAATGTTTG
>OVAQ01002921.1:0-11191 GCA_900406345.1 Erysimum cheiri | reverse complement strand
TTAAATTAATTTTTAAAAAAATTGGGTTGGGGTGTTTCAATGTTCATTTAAGCTTATATCAAACTTTCATACCTTTGTGACACCAAAACCCGCGCGTAGCGCGGGAACTCATCTAGTGTTTCTTAATTTGCCGCTTGAATCTAAAAAACAGTGGGGATTCTCTAATGGAATCAGTTTGTTTATGCACTTTAGAGACACATTATAAGTTCAAATATGCATATTTTACTATTCCTTTCCTCGCAAGTATCAACATCGCAAGTATCAACCTCTCACTTCGAAACTGGAGATTCTAAATGGAATTTTTCGGATTTTATAGAATTGGTGATAAAACACAAACTTGAAGTCTTAGTGGGCATTAGAGCAAACGCAATGGTATACTTTTTTGATGGGTGTAACTAATATAAAATAGGGAAAAAATGAAAAAAGTGGTTTTGAGGCAATACTCGGGTGCAAAGTAAGACTCGGGTGTGAGATAAGTTAGTTCCTTTTTCTCTCTTTTTTTTCCTTTCTCTTTCTTTGTTTTTCCTCGTTTTCCTTTCTCTTTCTTTATACATTTAAATTATTAAATTTATTACACTCAAAGAGAAAGATTCTTCACTGCGTGGTCTTAGAGGTCATGACTAAATAATTCATCTTCAAATCCACATGTATCATATTATATCCCTATAAAATCTTGTAAATGTCAAGCAACCCAAAAATGAATCTTTAAAGTATACCAATCGTTTAATCAGCCTGAGTGATCATACAAGAGTAGCTCTGGCCCACTACAAAGCTAGTGAATTAGGTATGAAAAATTGTTGTTGGGTATTTTTCGGATAAAAAATTTGTAGGCTTCTTAGAGTAGTTTTATTAATTGTAGTCTTTATTTAGATTTTCCTATTAAAAAAAATTAAAAAAAAATAGAAGAAAGAAGATGAAATCGTCTCTCATCTGAAAAACTCATCAGATAGTACCATCCCTGGACATTTGGTTAATTCGGGTTATTCGGGTCGGTTTATTCAGTTTTTCGGTTTTTCAAATAATCTGCCGAATTGAACCGTTTAAAATTTTGGTTCGGGTTGTTCGGTTCACGGTTTATTCGGTTCGGTTATAGACTAAAAATTGTATTCCGAACTGAACCGATTTTATTCTTTTTTTTCGGTTTATTCGGTTAACCGAAAATAATTATACTATATCTATACATAAAAAAAATTTCAGGACAATTTACAAGCCTATTATCATCGGCGACACATCATCACCGGCGCTCAGCCATCATCGTCGATGCACAAGAAGCTTAGAGATTTGAAGCAAACAGAAGATTAGAGATTTGAAGAAGAAGGAAAAAATTAAAAAAGTTTAAAGAAGAGATTTGAAGGTTTCATCTTAGATTGGATGATTGTTTTATGTAAAGTGTAGACAATCAAATGGAAAAAATAGATCTAGGTTTCGCCCGTGCTGGGAAGAGAAGCGGCAGAAGAAAAAAAAATGGATACAGAATTAGATTTAGGGTTTTTAGTTTTATATATGAAATAAAGTGTGGACTGTGTAACATATATTGGGCCAAATGACAATAATAAGTGTTATGGGCCAACAAACATTAGTTTAATTTAAATGAAAGCCCAATTATGTTAAATCTATTAGGGTTTTTGTAGTTACTTGACATTCTCTCAAACATGGCAGCCGACCTTTGTCTTCTCCCTAGTCTAACACACAGACAAAAGCTCGGCGATGAAGATGGAGATGTTTTGATGATCAAAACCGAATAACCGTTCGGTTCAGCGCTACCGAACTGATCACCGAATGTTTCAAAAAGTTTTGCCGATCGGTTCGCTCCTGTTCAAAACTTCGGTGCCGAGAACCGAAATAGTCGGTTCTTTCGGTTCGGGTTTTTCGGTTCTTTCCGAAAGTCCAGGACTTATCTACACTTGTTTTTATTGATTCGTTAAATTTTTTTAACGAATAAAAAATAAATAATTGAATTATAAAAAGTTATTATTTGAGAGATTTAATTGAGTTTTAACCGATTGAACTGCTTTTATGTAGAAAAACAGTGTAAGCTTCTTTTATATAAAAACAACATTTATTGGATGTTTTTTTCAATAACTCTTGTGGCTTTTTACTTAACAAAATGTTAATTAAGTGTATTGTGAAAATAATTATGACTTTTATTAGTGTTTTTCTTTTTTTTTTTAAATAAAAAATACTCTAAATGACCACAAGAAATATTATGTTTTTCTTTTTTGGCATAGAACATTTGAAAACATTGGATCGGTCATGCACAAGAGAGATTTCTCTCTAGTTTGTAGAAAGTCGATGACTTCAACTCATTTGTNAACTCATTTGTTTCCAAAAAAAAAAAAAAAAAAAAAAGACTCTATCTAGCTGAAAACAATCTTGTATTCTAATAAAGCTTTGAGTAGAAGAACCTCTAACCAATAGTAATACTATATCTAAAAATAAGATCATCTTAGGTAGGTATTCTAAAAAAAACCAAAAAGTGATGTATTGGATGAGGTTTTTAAGATTTCTTCTTTTTAACTTTCTTCATCTTTAAGATTTTATTAATCATTACAAAACAAGTCCACCCTGTCACGCACTTTCCGAAATTAAAATTGTCCAAATGGATTAAATCTATAAAATATCTATAAAAAATCCTCTCCTTCTAGCTTATTGGGCCCCACTTTTTCCTATCTCCTTTTGCCCTCTATCGGCCCTCTCTCTCCTTCCTTCCACAAGTCATCTTCTTCTTCTTCCTCTGAATCTTGTTCCCTTTTTTGCTTTCTATCTGATTCACCATCTCTACTTGATTCCTCCTTCTTTCTTTTACCTTATTAGCTCGTGAAACTTTTTTACCTTTGGTTTGATTTTCTCTTTAATCGGTTTTGATTTCATTGAATTTGGTGAGATCTATTGTTGTCGGTGGATGTGATTGGTGGGTTTGTGTTTTTGAAGCTTCTTGTTGTGAAAGTTGGAGTCTTTTTTCAGTTTTAGGTTTAAGTATTGGGAAAAGTGAAGATTTTTTTGGAGGGTATTGTGTGAAATTAGGTTTTTTGAGAGTTTTTTTGTTTAAGTAAAGTTTGTGTTTTTGAAGCTTCTTGTTGTGAAATTTGGAGTCTTTTTTTTTCAATTTTTGGAGGGTATCGTGTGAAATTAGGTTTTTGTTAAGTAAGGTTTGTGAATTGTGTGATGAAGAGAGGGAAAGATGAGGAGAAGATACTTGAACCTATGTTTCCTAGGCTTCATGTGAATGATGCAGATAAAGGAGGACCTAGAGCTCCTCCTAGAAACAAGATGGCTCTTTATGAGCAGCTTAGTATACCTTCTCAAAGGTTTGGTGATCATGGAACTTTGCCTATGAATTCTCGTAGTAATAACAATACAAGTACTTTGGTTCATCCTGGACCATCTAGTCAGGTATTGTTTTCATTTTGATTATTATGTTTGGTGTTGTGGAAACTCATGTTATGTAGCTTGCAAGAAAGATGTAGGAGTTCTGAAGTTTGATTAATGTTTCAATTGTTATCAGCTCATAATAAGTTTTAGTTTCTTTTTTTGGAAGTTTTTTGTGTTCTGAAGTTTCATGAATGCTTCTCGTTATTAGCCTTAGCATTGAGACTATTGCAAGTTTGATTACTGTATTCAATTTGATAAGGACATGGAGAATAATATATTTTACTCTCTTTTCTGCAGGCTTGTGGCGTGGAAAGGAACTTATCTGCACATCAACTTGATTCTTTAGCTGCAAACCAAGCAAATGAGAAGTATGCCTCCCAAATGTCCTATATGGAAAATGCGAGATCTTTGGCTCAGCATGAACAGAGAAAAGTGGTAAGAGAGGAAGAAGATTTCGCAGTTCCGGTATATATTAATTCAAGAAGATCTCAGTGTCTTGGCAGAACCAAGAGTGGGATGGAGAAGGAAAAGTACACCCCATCGGCTACTTGCTCAAACCTTGAGGTTAGAGACCTGGTCAAGGCAAACACAAGGTCAGGTGGCATTGTAATCACTTTGGATATATCAGCTACAGAGGAAATGGATCTTGAAAAATCAGCATCGAGTGGTGACAGAGAAAATTATTGTAATGCTTCCTTGAGACATGAGTCTAGAAATAGGTTATACCAAGATGGTGGCGAAACTCGTGTGAAGGGCACTAATCATGGAGTTGAATCTCACTTGGCAACGGAATGTCATTCAGAAGAGGGTCATGGCGGTCCTGATGACCTTGATAATGGTCGTGAATACTGCAGAAGTAGAGGCTACGCCTCTCTGCAGGAGATAAATGAAGAGGCAAGTGATAACGTTTCTGATAATTCGATGGTGGATTCTATATCCAGCACAGATGTCTCTCCCGATGACGTTGTGGGAGTATTAGGTCAAAAACGTTTCTGGAGAGCAAGGAAAGCTATTGCCAAGTAAGTTCTCTAGAAATTTACAGTGTGTTTAACTTGGTTATTTATTTTCTGCTCTTTCTATCCATTTCCTTCTTTGATGCCAACATTTTAATTGCAAGAATTCAATGCTTAAGTGTTTTCTTCTTCTTTCTATCCATGCTGATGTAATTAATTGCTGATATACATGTATGATTATTACTCGGTTCTATATTATGTCTCATATTGGGAGAAGAGATTTCCGGTTTTAGCTTGAGAAGTGATGGTTCTATAGTGGAGAGGCCCCTGATTCCTCCAAAAATGGTCCTCATTTATGTTTAGTTGAAGAGCCCTTGGTAGCATATTAACGCGTTTAATACGTTGGATCATGTTATAGCAGGGAGGGACATTCTCTGTTGACGTACATTGTGCAAGGTGCCCGCCGAGACAGTTCATGGCTTTATACTATGTCTTCTTTGCATCTGGTTGTTGGAACATGTCCCTGTCTCGGTTTGGTATTGCTTTTATTCTGCACTGTCGTCTTGGGGATTTTCCCTACTTGTCATTCAAGTGGTTGAACCAGGTAGGGGAATGTGTTTTCGAGGACCCTGGGATCTAAAGTTTAGTTACCAATAAAGCTAGTTATGAGTCTATGACAGTGCAGAATTGTAGTTGCTTCCTGCTACTTCTTAAGATGATCCTTAGTGTGGTCGTGAACTACAGAGTTTCTATGGATTTTAGACTCGATTACTCAAGGTTTAAGGTTCAAGGTACTCTTATCGCTATGGTAAGGTATCACGATCCCTGACCAATGCGTTTTTTTTTTGCCTTTTGTTAAATATCTGGAGGATAAGCTGCGGTAAGCTAGATTTCAGTAAACCCATCCCTTGCATAACGTGTCCTTAAACACATTGATTTGCTTTTTCCAGCATTGTTGATTAGCGCTATGTATTCTTGTTTCTTTTTTCCTATCTCATTTACGATTTCTACTGTTCCGTTAGCTATTCAACGGTGACTCTATCTCTCTTTGTGGAACATTTTATGGATCATTTTCTTGATGTGACTCTGTTTTATCCTTACAGTCAACAAAGAGTATTTGCGGTTCAACTATTCGAGTTGCACAGACTGATTAAGGTAAAGTCATTTAGACAATGTCTCCTATGTTTCCATGAATATTTTGTTTCATTTCGGGCTGAAACAAACGTCTTTAACTGTGATTTGGTTCTGAAATAATCAGGTTCAAAAACTTATTGCTGCATCACCGGATCTCTTGGTCGATGACATCAATTATCTTGGAAAAGTTTCTGCTAAAACCTATCCAGTGAAGAAGCTCCTTCCAACAGAATTCATTGTAAAGCCTCCTCTACCACAAGTTGTCGTCAACGAACAGAGGAGCGACTCGGAGAAGACTGACCAACATAAAATGGAATGTTCAGCTGAGAACGTAGTTGGGAAGCTGTCAAACCAAGGTCATCATCAACCTTCCAACTACATGCCTTTTGCGAGCAACCCACCCGCTTCACCAGCTGCAAATGGATGTTGCTATCCTCCTCAGCCTCCTCCCTCGGGAAACCAGCAATGGTTGATCCCTGTAATGTCTCCTTCTGAAGGGCTGATATACAAGCCTCACCCAGGTATGGGACACACGGGGCACTATGGAGGTTATTATGGTCATTTTATGCCTCCGCCGATGGTAATGCCTCAATATCACCCGGGTATTGGATTCCCACCTCCTGGCAATGGCTACTTCCCTCCATATGGTATAATGCCAAACATGATGAACCCTTATGGTTCAGTCCAACAACAACAACAACCGAATGAGCAAATGAATCATTTCGGGCATTCCGGGAATCATCAGAACACCCAACAGCAGACTTCTGTTAATGAAGCTGTGCAGCCGCCAACAAAGTCTTATCCTCGAGCTAGAAAGAGCAGACAAGGGAGCACGGCAAGCAGTCCAAGTGGGCCAGAGGGAATCTCCAGTAGCAAGTCCTTTCGGCCATTCTTGGCCATTGATGAGGACAGCAACATCAACAATGAACCTGATCAAATGATGACAACAACCACAACGACAACAAGAACAACTGTTACTCAGACAACAAGAGATGGAGGAGGAGTGACAAGAGTGATAAAGGTCGTACCTCACAATGCGAAGCTCGCGAGTGAGAATGCTGCCAGGATTTTCCGGTCAATACAGGAAGAACGTAGACGCTACGACTCCTCTAATCCTTAAAACTCTTTATTCGTATATTGTATGTGCCACTCAATTTGTGTTATGAAAAGTAGAATATTGTGATAGACTGATAGATGTTATTCCCAGTGTTATGTATCATGTAAACGTATTATGGTGTATTTATATGTGTTAAAGTGTCTTAAAGCCTTAAGACTGATACCAAGAACTTAAGCACACCACATTTTACATAAACTTCTGTACATAGGAAGTATTACAATTGGTATTAAGATATACACAGAGACGTTATTGTCATCATATATGGAGATCGACGTGGGGGTGAGGATCAAGCACTGAATCCGCGGTGAAGAGAGCTCCAAGGACCGGCAGGGATGGTGGGACAAGCCTGCATAGCTGCTTCTTCCATTTGCTCCATCTGAATCCCTGCGTTGCATATGTTTGCAATCGACCTCATGTGCTTTATTCCGTACTGAGACAACGATCCACAGTGCCTCTCGAAAGCTCTCACCTAACAACCACATGAAGGAAAAGAAGATATGATCATCACAAGTAGCTTCAACATTGAAAAATCGTATATATCGTTTCAGCTTTATCACCATTCAATGAGAGAACTGATAGTACGATTTTTCTAACATATTTAGAAGTGTTCTATGTCCTGCACCACAATTATGATGTGATGCAAGTGTGTTGCATCTTCTGGCCAAACATGGAGTGTTAGGCTGCATTACACTATCTTTGCTCCTTTTTTCGTGCGGTGTTCTACTAGATCTTTCCTTTCCTATTGTGTATGTTGCAACAATTTTAAATAGCCAAGTATCAAGGAGAGGCAAAAAGGTACCATAGATTTAAGGCAGTCCCAATCGTCGACAAGCGGTTTTCCAGAAGGCCGGGCTTTATTTAACACAGCAGGACCATCCAAACCAAACAAAAGTTTCCCAATTAATACAACGCTATTGTCAACATGGAGTCTATGAGACATTGCTTCTAGGACTTGCTTCTGAGCTTCAACTTTTCTTGCAGAACCTTCTGGTGCCTTTCGATACTGTATGGAACAGAAACTTGATAGATTCAGTAATCAGATCCAATATAAAATATTACGAAGTCCTTAGATTCACCGGGGGAGCAAAGAAGAAATAGATAAACCTTCTCCCAGAAATGAACAAGATCCGCGTCGCGTTGGTTTGTAACTCTTGAAGGCGGTGGCCTTAATGAGTTCTCATCCACAAAGGTGAAGTTTTCATTGGCTGGGTTTGTACCCATATAAAGAACAAGCTTCTCCTTGCTGAGTCCTACATCTCCAAATTCCATGACATGAGAACCATGAGACTTACTAGAACCTGCAGTCCTCTTTTTCACCTGAAACAAGAATACCGCTTTTGATGCATGGTCACAACGATCTCAACGAACGAACATTTCTCACCCCCGCGAAAGTTCCAGACCAAACTTGAAGCTTACCAGTTCATATTGCTGGTGCAAAGTCTCTGTCTCTAAATTGTGTTTATCACTGTGCATCGAAAACAAAGAACAGCAAATGAATTAGGATCCTATACCTCTTATTGTCATATTATAATAATTCTTCAGCCATACCTATCTTCCATCCAAGCAACACTGTATAAGTCACCCAAACATGTCTCATACTCTGAAGGAGGACTAGGATCATCTCCAGGACAATAAGTACCCCAACTACTTTCTTCCGCGTTTGATGCAGTTGTCGCGTAAATGTCTAAACCCTCTGGTAAAAGACCTTCAAAAATACTTCCAGACTCACAAGCCTCTAAATAAAACACCTACATTCACAAAAACGGTCAAAGCCAAATCACAGGAAGCTGACAAAGAAAGCAATTCTGAAGAATCTTTGCCAATGTACCAAACTCTTATAAGTTCCAGACGCATGTTTCTTCTTCAAGACATCATTGAGATCATTCGCATATAGGTACGGAGAAGTTGGCATCCCTGAAAATAAACATAGAGACTCAAATCATCAAACTTTTTTCAAAAAGAACTTCAACAAAACAGAGTTGAACTGAACTCACCGAGTATTCCCGGGCCACCGTGATCACTATAGTATATAAAGATATGATCGTTTGGACCGCTATCTACAACTTTCCCACTTCCTCCTTTAACAGCCGTTTTATTTCCAAGAATCACAGCAAATAAGTTATCAACAGTAACATTATCTCCAGTGTAATCCTGCCACAACCAAATCAAATCACAAAGCCGCGGTTTCAACAATCCATAACCGCAGCTAAGAATCGAAAAGAAAAACTAACCTTTGGAACTCCATCATAGACATCTTCTCCTTGAGGACTATTGATAATGACTCCAGGTCTTGGATTCTCTTCGTTGTTCGCAATATCATCATACATAAACACTACAATATTCTCATCTTTCAATCCACCTTTCTTCAGAAGCTGATAAGCATGACAAACATCCGCCTGCAAAAATTTACAAACATATTATTATTAGTCTCTACCAAACTTAACTTAAGCTCACAAATTGAACTAAACATCGATCAAAACTTAAGATTCAACTATAGCAAGAACTGTAACTCGAATTGACAAATTCAAATGGATCTCCTAAATATTTCTCCATCAGAAAATGTACAATAACCAGAATTGACTAAAATACTAAGCAAAGATCAGCTGCAAATTCGGAAAACCCGAAAACCGCAACTTCGTAAATTCGCAATTTTGGATATTGCAAATACTTACAAATTCATTATTAGTCTCTACTTAAAGATATAATCAACTTTAACAAGAACTATAACACAAATTGACATAATCTAAAACTAAAATCAAATTATACAATAACCAGAATTAACTAAAGAGCTATCATAGATCAGCTGCAAATTCGGCAAAATCCGAAAATCGCAACTTCGTAAATTCGCAATTTTCGGTATTGCAAATACTTACAAACTCATTATAATTAGTCTCTACTAAACTAACTAATTGCTCACAAAGGCTTCATTGTTTCAATCTCAAGCACAAGTGTAAAAACTAACAAATGTAAGATTCAACTATAACAAATTAACATAATCTAAAATTAAAATCAAAAGGATCTTTATCGAGTCAAATTGTACAAATATCCAGAATTGACTCAAAGATTCGTAATTCAAGATTTCGATTATGATCAAGAGAGAATCGCGGCGGCGATACCTGATGTCTATAATTCCAGTATCCGCTAGATCCGGCGACGAGAACAGCCCATTTAGTAGAATCATCATCGTCGTTCTCAGTTCGGTCGAAGAATTTAGAAGCTTCAGAAGGAAGTTTGATGACGTCACCAGAAACGTCGGCGACGACTAAAGAGAGGAAGAGGATGAGGACGACGGGAACGTTGGTCATTGTTTTTCCGGTGAAGAATGGTGACGTGGATAAGAAGAATCTTGGGAGAGAAGACAGAGGCGGGGACTTCTATTTATAATTTTTCTAATGACACAACCTAACGTTTGCCCATTTAGGCCATTACTTGTTTTATCTATACACGCAAAAAAAAAAGAAAAGATAATATAGTTTTTAAATAGATACTGTATAGATTTTTCTGTTTTAATGATTTAAAAATGTTTGTATTGATGATATACAAGCCGGTATATATATTTTTGGTGCTATAAATAGTAGTAAAAAAATAATAGTTTAATTACAAAATGAAAATAATAGCGATAATATATAGATATTAATGATATCATTTATTTGTATCACTATTTTCTTATTGTTTTAGTGAATGAGATGGTATATATATGTTGTATGATGGTGATGGTATAGTGTTACTAATCAAAAAATTGGATAAAAAAATAGGAGAAATTTTTAAAAATTTTATTCACAAATTATGCTATCTCATAATAAATAATTTTTTATTAGTTTGGTAAACTTTCGTGTGTGTGAATAAAATAACTTAGAAATAAATTTTGGAAAAAGGCAAACACGTGGCTAAAAACATAAAAAGGAAGGGAATACGAGGATTTTTTACGGAAAATATGGTGAAAATTGACGTAAAATTGAAGGAAAAAGTGATTAGATGTGTTCGAGGTGAATGAAATTATCCTAAAATAACACGTTACATTTATTCTAATTTTTATCAATATCTTTTTGTTTGTTTCTATTAAAAACTTGTCATTTACGTATGTAAATTTTCGTTCCTTGCCATTTGGCAAATTCACTTAATCTTGAAGCTATGAATTATGTTTGTTTGCTAGAAAAAGTTGGGGAAACATGAGATCCTTGTTTTGTTTGTACTTTGTATTGCGAAAAAGTTCAAGAAAAAGGCATTAGTTTTGGCTTTTCGGCACTAATCATGTATATGGTTTTACCTTTTTCTATAATGTAACGTAAATGTTAATGTAAAGCAATCAGACTTAGTTCGTTTATTCTATTTTCCCCTAAATTGTTATAATTACGTATATCTTGAGGAATGAGTCGGTCGGTTTATTAGTTTCGAAACTTATAATTTCTTGGTTTTTATTTCCACAATAGAATTTGTCAAGTACATCAATCATCCCTAATAGCATAATGACTTTTGNTTATATTTTAATTTTAACTTACTAGGACTACTTTTATGGTTACACTTATTAGAAGGATTAGAAAGATTATTCCATTATTCAATTTTGTAACGCAATGTCAAAAACACGCGGACCCTAAATTTGCCCCACCCGTTTTCT